>JAMKQA010010106.1:0-59021 GCA_024699735.1 Posidonia australis | reverse complement strand
TCCTATGCACTTATAATTTTCACCATTACTCAAAATAATTTCAGGTGTTGGACATTTATCTGCCAACATGTGTCTTATTTTAATTATATCATTTTCTAGGGTTTCAAGTCAACATTACAAGCTTAGAGTAGATTTCCATTGACTTTTTTACCATATTTTCCACCAACATATTCACCAATATAAGATCATACATACCTTCTATTTTAGAAAGAATTAAGTACAATAAGAAACCAAAGTTCAAAATCATGTACTCAGATGGTAAAAAAAAATGACATAAACAAATGACAGTGTAGCAAAGAAAGAGCAAAAAGGTAATTTGGAATGCTTACTTCTCACAAAGTTGGAAGTGTTTACACTGACTGCACGACCAACGAAATCCAGATACCATAAGCAGACAACAATGACTGCAAGCATGTTGCAGATGGACCATAATGAAATCTTCCTTCATTGGAGAAATAGTTTCGCCAAGATGGACGACGAAGCAACATAAAAAGAAAGCACATTTTTTCCTCTTTTTAACTATGATTTTCGCATTTTCATTTAGATGTTGAGAGAGATTTCCAGTCCAAATGGATCTTTGGAGGCTTTTCATCTTCAATTTTTGATGGCAGACATACTTGACCTTTTCTCTAGTAATGATATGGGATATATGATACTCTTGATTGATTTTTTTCACTAATGAGATTAAATTAATATAACTTACCTATATTAAAAAAAAAAAAATTCTGTCCAAATGACATCACAGGAAAAGACAAAAAAAATCTTGTCATAGACCCATTCACATCTCAACAAGACAACGACAGGACTGTAAGGATAAGTTCCAAGCCACGTCAATATCATTATCTAAGTTTCTCTTTGGTTCAAGGAACATCGTCTTCAATAAACATCAATATAACAATTATTATTTTGTTTAATTATGTATAATTAAAATAAATTTAAAATAATAATTCTTATTCTAATTTATTTATCTTAGAACAACTATTTCGAGAGAATAGTAGAATAAAGTTATTTTAGTATATGTATACGATATATATATATATATATATATATATATATTTTAAATTAATACATATATAATATGATATATACATACTTTAAAGTAAATATATGTGTTTTTTTTTATTTTTTGTTAACAGTTGAGATAGTTAGAGGAGAATTTTTTTTTTATGCATGCTACAGGATTCGAACATAAGACCCTGTAGCGAGTTTAGAGTTCTCCCAACCACTGTGACAATGAGACATTGTCTAAGTAAATATATGTGTTGATATACTTTAAAGTTATTTTAACCCTTACTCTGATATTTATATCTTTTTTAATCTAAACCATAATATGCCCTTATATACTCTTATCCACATTTACCCAAAAAAAAAAACTTACAAACTGAACATCAGTAATATCAAAATATTAATATTATTCTCTACTTATTCTTTCTTTTTTTAAATTCTACGTTTAGACAAGGACTAAATGTTTTATGTTCGTTTTGTCCCATTGGTCGATGTTTATCCTATGCACTGGAATAAAAGGTCCACATCCACTGGATGAGAAAGGAGATGTTGGAATCTAGAGAAAAAAAAAAGAAAAAGATCCTTGAATGTTGCTTTTAAAAAAAACGAAAAATTGTGATCCAAAGCTGGAGCTGGATTGGTCACAGTTGCAGGAGCTGTGACTATTGATTATTATTGCTGTGGGGGCAAAGTCGCTCTGGCTGGGGCTGGTTTTGGTTCCTCAACCCCACATGTCCATGTCCATGTCCATGCCATGCAAGTACCAGTCTGTATTGATGATCTACGTGTCATCATCAATGTTGAAAGATCTTCTGTCGTGTGTTTTACCTTTCTCCATTTTTGTATAAAAATAGTACCTTTGGATTTTACTGAATCGTGAGATTCTAGTGGATGCCCACTTTGTGAATTTTAGTTTGCTGAGATGAGGATGATAGAGAGCAGAGCCCATAGCCCATAGGTGGCTAATGTTCTCAGGACTGATTCAAAGGGAAGTATGATATCAATGTGACATCTAGTTTATTATTCTACTATTGTACGTCTAGTTTGTTCTACCATTGTATGTTCTCAAGATTTAGTTTAATGCATACCACCACTGTGCAAATTTTCCGTACAAAATTATTTTACAGTTTTTTTAGTCTAAATAAAGTGCTAGTTATTTTATGCTGCAGCAAAACAACCGTACTGGTACTGCTACTAAAAGTTTATTTATTAACCTTAAAAGTATTCCTACAAACATTTTTTATCCGACATGCTAACCAGACAATTAAACGAGTTGAGGTTGGGCTTGATAGGTTTTTATCCAACACTTTAACTCAGCATTTAAATGAATTAAGTTTGGATTTAATTGAATTCAAATCAGAAATGAATCGATCCGTTTGATAAACGGATTGAATTCAGGTTCCTTGAAGTTAATCTGTTTATGATTCAGAAATCTTTATAAAGAATTAAATATATAATTTTCTAATTTATATTTATTAAAATATATAATTATGAAGTTTGATTTGTATCTAACATTTTATATTATTTATGTACTTAGTTATTCACTTATGCCTTGTAAGTAATTATTTTAGTATTTTTTTTAATGATATTCAAAGTTAGTTAAAATTAAACAGATTCAACGTGTTAAATAGGTTAGGTTGATTTATTTAACTCATTTAGTAGAATAAATAGGTTAAACGAGAGTCATGTTGGATCGATCCATTTATAAATAAATTGAATTCGTGTTAGAATTTCATTAAGTAGGTTGAATTCTAATTCATCAAATTGAAAACGAATTGACCCAAATCCAATTCATTAAATTGTTTTGCTACCTTAGATTAGCGGTCACTTAAAATAGAATTATGAGTACTATGAGAAATATTTCACATATTTAACTATTTTATATTTATGACTTCTGAGCAACAATTTGATTGAAAACCCCTTCTAAAAACATAGGATTAAAAAAGAGAGAGACCGATACGAGATGGGAGCTTAAGAATTAAATACACCAGATGATAGCTTCAGATTCAATAGATAATTTTATTTTTGTTAATTTGGTTTCCATAGAAATTTCTAAAAGATCATTAATGAAGCCATGAGTGACCTACATATAACATAATTATAAGTGCTTCTTATTTTTTTTTAAAATAATGTAACCTTATGGAATGAAATATCATACTACGACTTTCATGCAATTAAATTTTGGCTGCAGTCTGATTATTATAAACCTTTCATTTGTTAAAAAAAGTGAAAACAAGATATGTGAGAGAACTTAAAATTGACATTGATAGTTTAATTAAGGTAGGCTAGAGTTTCGTTTTAGTAGCTCTTACATCGGTTTTTAAACTTTTTTTTATCATAGATATTTTCCATACAGAATTTTGATATAATTTGCTACAGTCCTCTTCTGATCTTTCCATAAATCACGTCTGATTGTGTAATACTTTAATCTGCAGTCCTGGGCTGTTGTTAACATTTAACAAACATATTATGTTACAAAATCGAACTCAGACTATTATATCACATGTCAATATTTATCAGTAAGTGTTTTGATCATTAAAATATTTCTTTTCTCCAAAACTTTCGGAAAGCAAGAGAAAAATAATAAAAGAAAGAATTGCTGATGTGCTTTTGTTGTGCACTTGTGCGTGCTTGAAAAATTGTTAAATTACTGAAGATATTAGAACAATTAAAGTAATGCTCCGTCAAAATTTTTTTTTTTTTTGACACAATAATGCTCTTGACCATCGTTGTAAATTTTTATGTCGTATTGTAAAATATAATTTTCTTTGGGCATATTTCAGATACACGTTAATCTTTGGGTATATTGTAAAGATTATTTGTCAAAGTGTGATTTTTGTTCGGGAAGTGTCAAAGTGAGAATTCAATTAAAGCAATTTGCGATGCCCTTCAACAAATGGGAGGAGGCCGTTGGTCTCCGGCAGCAGACACGCTTTAACATATGTTAAAAAAACACTATTCATTATATCAGAAATCAGAATTATGGGAGTGGACGCACCACCCACCTGCTCGTATCAGACGGCACGCATCTAATAAAGGCCCCATTACATCCTTTAACGGCCAGGATCCTCTCAACCTAGCCTGCAGACATAAATTGCTGGCTTGCTCTCAGTTTTAATGAACCAACAGCCAAAAAACAACGACAGCCACCACATCCCCATTCCAAGAGAGAGAGAGAGAGAAAAAAAACCAGTATTCCACAACGGTAAGCATAAAATAATCATAACAACATGAGCCACAATGTTATTGGAATAATGTTGGATTTGGAATAATCCCGCATTCCTACTCCTATAAATATTATTTTAATCACCACCATCACCACTCTGGCACTCTCCCTTTCACACAATCACAATAACACTCACACTATCTCTCTTTCGCTTTCTGTTTCTCTGCCCTAAAAAGCGAGGAAAAAGATAGGTGGAGAAAAGGTGGAAGAGAGGAGAAGAGAAGAGTGGAGGAGGACGGCAATGGTGGTTGAGGCAGCAATGGCGTTCGTTTCGAAGTTTTCCACTGCAGCTGCAGGAGCGTAGGGCGTAGCAGTAGCAGAGGCTGTTTGCTTCCTGGAAACTGCTCCGCTCGATGTGAATCACTGCGCACACTCCATCCCATTAATTGGCCACCATCTTCTATTGCACCGTTTGGGTGGCATTACTCTCTGTCTCATCTGGTCGTCGTGTTCCCGGAGAAGGGAAGGATTTGGGATTTGGGTGGGGTTTTGTTGTGAGTCGGGAGGTGTTGAAAGGGTGGTTTTTCTTGGTGGTGGAAGCAGAAGGGTTGATAGAAGGTAGGGTTTTTTTTTCTTCTGTTTCTGGTGATCGATGTATTGAGGTCGGAAAGATCCGATCTTTCCAAGGTTTGGTTTCTTCCTCTTCTTCTTTTTGGCTTTTCATCGGCATTTTGTTTGTAGGAAGAGTTTGCGACGAATGTCGCTTTTTACTCTCCGATGTCGTTTTCTCGCAGTCATTTTTGGCTCTAGCATTTGTGATATGAACAAAGAGTTAGAAAAGATTGAATCTTTTTATGCAGCGTAGATTGCTTGTTCCTAGAAATAATAGTTAGTTTTTGGATCCTTTGTATGGTTGCATTCAGCTGTCATATTTCTTTGTACTTGATCACCATTTAGGAAAACAGCCTTGCTTCTGCATGGACTCCATTTGAAATGGCGTAGTACTTTTGTTTCCTGTTGACTTTGCTGCTTCCTGAAGATTTTGGTCTTTTGTATTGTGGCTCAGCTTGTTATTGTTGCTTCTTTGAGCGTTATAGTGGAACCTACTTGATCTACCAATGGACAGGAGGGAGGATATGGACAAGGGTACACGCTATCCTTATTATGTGTTTCAGCCTGGGTTTGGTCCTGGACCGCAAGTGCAAACACAATTGCGACCTACCCTGTTTGGACAACCTGGTATTTTCTTATCATCTGGCCCCAATTTGAATGCACCGGTGCCGCCTCCTGAAACAGGTGGTGGGCACTTCCCGGCAGCAGTACAGGGTGAAGCAGCTTCTGTTCAACAATGTGCTCATAGTCAGGGAGGTATAGCACAAGGAGAACTGGTGAAGAAGAAGAGGGGAAGGCCTCGAAAGTATGATGTTGACGGAACGATGGCACCTGGTTTTTCTTCTGGATCATCTGTTGCCCGTTTGGGCTCTGGAGGAGGTTCAGAATCAGAGTCCCAACCTGGATCAGCCATGTCAACACCGAAAAGGGGCAGAGGACGTCCCCGAGGAAGTGGGAGCAGGCAGAAATTGGCTTCCATTGGTGAGATTTTTCTTGATACCATATGCTGTTCTTGCATGTAAACTATAAACACCGATCTTTGTCACCGTCTTCTACCTCTCATGAAAAGTTGATGAATGCACAGTTTTAAGAATCAGTCACTCCTTTTGTATTTCCATCAGTCTATAAGTGGGTTTCTTCTTTCATGTTATTTTGTGTTTATATCATAAAAAGTAAATTACTTGATGATATCCTGTACTATCACTTTTTTTCAATTTACTATCCTAAATTTCATAACATATCACTTTGATATCCTGGACTTTGGACTTTCACCATCCGACACTATGGAATTTTCATTAGTGGGAGTAGATTTTACAATAATTATTGGACCAAAATACCCTTGATGAAAATGTCCTAATTTGAAAATTCTTAATTTGGAAAACCCTAATCCTCAAAGAAAATCCTAATCCATAATCTTAAACCCAAAGAGAGAGAGAAGCAAATTTAAAGAAAGGCATAAGGGGTACTTCAGTGAAAGTTTGACACCGTTTGTCTTAACTATACTAATTAAAAAACAAATTCGAAGGTACCAAAATGATGTGTTTTGAAGTTCAATCTAGTAAATTGAAAATCAGTAATAGTACCAGACATCAGCAAGTAATTTACTCTATCATAAGGTTATGCAAGAACTCTCAGCCTAGTGCACTTTAGAGTTGATAATTTATCAATGTGCACATTGGGTTATCAGTTTGAGAATGTCATTGAATGTACCAAGATATAGTCCGGACTGATAGATTCAAGTATGCTCATAGAAGTCTATGAATGCACCTTCATGAGTTTTTTCTATCATGTCGGAGTTTGAATTTCTTTTTCATCTTCTTTTTTGTTATTTCCTGTTGAGGCATTCCAATTCAAAATCCATTGTTAGGTTTCTATTTCCTTTGTCCTAGCATGGCCTATTATGCTGCTATTTTTGTTTTTGTATTGTACACATTGCACTTGGAAATCCGTCAAATGGATTTTATACTGTGAACTTGTGGTTTAACATCACCCTTGTTAGCTTATGTGTCTCTGGTGCTCCACATTTTTTCTTTTGTAACATTGTTTAGATTGTGAGCTGCTCGTAATTTTATGGTGTTCCACAGCTTAGGTTGTTCTAATGCATAAATCTTCATTTTTCCTAGGTGGATTGATGTTATCCTCGGCAGGGTCAGGATTTAAACCTCATGTGCTAAAAGTTTCAGCAGGAGAGGTAAGCCGTTTGTTAAAAATAAGCTTGCATTCTCCAACTTACTAGAATGTCAGAGGTTACCCTTTTATCCAATAATTTTAACAAAGTATTATGACCTATTAAAGGATTCTTGTGGCTGCCCCACATGGTGGGATTATGGTATGATGGTTGTTGTATTTATAATCTGCTAGCAACTTGTTGTAAACTCTTGGAAGAATTGCTTGCAAATTCATGCTCAGAGAAACTACAGATGTGTGTTTGGGGGCTTATATTATGTCGTAGTAAGACAAAATATCCTTGATTTGGAGGTTGGAACAACCATAAAGATCCCTTTGGACTGACTAAAAAAAACATGTACACAGAGTGAGTCGATGTCCAGTTTTCTGATTAAATCTTTTTGCTAATTTAACAATAATTTCCTTCAATTACAAATATAGTCTCCACCAAAACGCTATTTCGTTGGATTTCCAAGTAAGGAAGCTTAAATCAAAATGCAGCAAAAGAATGGGACTGTTGGTGATAAAACATTCAGCAAATCTTTCTCGTTACCATCTTTTGATTGTTAATATGAGAAATAAGGGCTGCTACTTACAATAAGTCTTGCACCTTTGACCGTGAAGCTTCAGTTGCGTGCTGTATCTGTGAATCATTTGAAAGTTGTTTCATGAATTATTTTTGGTGGAAGGATGAACAAACAATCCCTCTTGACATTTTAAATGTCCTTCCAGGTAGGAACTTAAGCCTTTTAAATGTTTCAACCATCTCTTCTGGATCAAATCCTGATAGTTATTGTTTTTTTACTGTTTGACTAACTTTCACTTGTAGTATAGCTAAAACTATTTCGATGAGATGTAGTTGCTACTGTACCTGCATTTTAGCAACAAACAAGATGTGCTTCTTCTTTTTTTCGAGCTGCCAACAAAAAAAGCTTTTATTAAATAAAAACAAAGGGAGTACATAGATTATGTTGACAAGACAACGAAAAAACAAGAGTACATAGCAGAAACAAAACCCAAAAAACAAAGCATTGAAGAAACCCCCAAAATATTAGGGTAACTCAAAAGGTAGCTAAAATTTCTAGCCATTATGACATTATGTCAACAATTTTCAAAGTATATTTTAGTAGAAATGTAATTTCTTCATTTTCAGGACATTGCAGCAAAGATAATGGCCTTTTCCCAGAAGGGATCAAAGACTGTATGCATACTATCAGCAAGTGGTGTCATATCCATGGTGACTTTCCATTTACCTTCTGGCAACTCCATGACATATGAGGTTCTGTATGCTATTTACTTTTCATACTCTTTCAGAATAATCACTTGTAACTAGCTGTCTTTTAGCTCAAAGACTGAGCAGTACATGAATTCATTTGAGATTGTAGTTTCTTACAAATATTCATGTCATAAATTAGTGCTTGAGGTTTAATAATCATATGGTCGATTTCTGTGTTAAGTTGTTAACCTTTCTGTCCTGATTGAGCATCCACTCTCGTCATTATAGAAATTCCAGTTGCCTACCATCTAATAATTCTTAGCACAATAAAGTTTAGATTGCTTTCCTGTGTTCTACCTTTTTGAAGGTTACAAACTTTCACCAATTTTGAAGTAAAACAGACTCAGTGTGTTTCTTCTATGAATTTAGCTATTTACACTGTTCCAATCGAAGATGGTTTTTGTTTTAATCTTCCTTGAGGCATGCCTGGACTCATTTTGCCATCTTTATGTACTCACTTTGCACCCACTTAGTTCTCAGTATGTATGGTATAAACTATAAGAACTCCTGCATAACTTGCACTATCATAGTTTCTGTCACATGTATTTCAAGCAGCTTCTTTTTACGTCATTGTTCCTGCAAAGAAGCAAATTGCATAGAAATCTATTTGCTGTGGTTTGATCACTAAGGTACAAACCAATTTTCTTTGTAACTCCAGTTTTAGATACTATAATTTAGTTCTTTTTCTTTCCATGCCTTCATGGTGTCTACCTAATTCACATGGATTCTCAACATCAATATTGAATTCCACATTCAAACTATGTCAACCTCAAGCACGTGGTACATGGGAAACACTTTGATAATGATAACACCGACGATGATGGTGATAAAAACTAGAAAATTGTGAGATTGATCTATATTTGTAGGATATAGTCTAAAATAAAATGTTGCAGTCAATTTTATACTTATCCGTGAGAGTCTATACTAAAATTTGTCAATCTATTTCATCATGTGCCAGTTATTTTTATTATAATAGCTTCAACCTTAAAAAAAACAGTTCTTTTTTGTGAGCAGAGTCATGAAATCCAGCTTGAGATATTTATACTATACTTATCTGTAAAAGTTTGGACTAAAAATTGTTGATCTATTTCTTCATGTTTTAGTTATTTTTGATATAATAGCTTCAACCTGCCAAAAAACGGTTCTTTTATGTGACCAGAGCCATGAAATTCAACTTTTAGTTCAAGATAGTTATAGAGGTAGGAAAACTGAACTTCCTCTACGTGCAGGGACAGTTTGAGATTTTAAGCTTGACTGGCTCATACGTCTTCGGTGATGATGTGATTTCACAAATTGCACATGGTGGTCTCAGCATATGCCTGTCTAATTCTGAGTTTCATGTATTTGGTGGTCAAATTTCTGGACAACTCCTTGCAGCTAGCCCTGTGCAGGTATATTTCAGAATCACATGCATCTGTATATACATATCCTGATATGCCTTATGTAGCATCAGGCCAGGAGCAGAGCTAGGGGCAAGGAACCCATTATCATGCTCAGAAATACGTCTGCTTGGCATACACCTAGTATTTTTCAAGACATTTTATTTCATGTTGACAACTTTATTATAATATAAACCTTATAATAGTTTAATTCAACAAGTTGACCCTTCTCAGGTTAACTGATGCTTCTCAGGTTACAATAGCTTATTTCACTACTGTCACATGGCATAGCCGTTTTAAATTGATTCCAATTCCTTGAGCTTGGAAGATTTCAACTGTCTGATTTGTAGGGTTTATTTTTTCAGTTAATAATAGCAAGTTTCAGTCACAATGGTACAAAAGCAATGCAAAAACCTGAGACCGGTCTTCAACAGGACGCGAAAAGTGAACCCACAGGTGCAGGGGATGGTGATCAACAGTTGGTTTGTTCCAATCCAACAGCCATTGAAGATTTGACTTTAAATACGGTTCGGTCTGGCCCAGGGCAGATGGGCACGCGAAGCATCCCTAGAGACATTGATTTGACTCGAGCAGTTAACATTTGACAGTGACTTTTACTCTCAACTTGTGTTGATATGTGACATACTACAGAAGATGTGTGGGTTAATTAGCTGTTGAGTACATCCTTAACCAATGTGCATATGTGATATGTTAGATCCTGATTTTCTCTTAGTGGCGCTCATATAACAAAACATACCGTTGCAACAAGTGACAGCTTTCTGAGTAATATCAGGATTTCTCGTCTAGCGCTTCTACTCCTGGACGTTCTGAAATATATGGCCAAGATTATCTCTTCATAAGACAAATATCGAATATGCGAGAATTGGCTTCAAACTCAGGAGTGGTGTTTTGGTGGGAGATTTGGAGATTTTCTTTTCTTCAATAAACTCTGGTCAGTAATGCCAGTAGTGTCGCTTCTGACTTGGTTGCTGCCGGTCTAAGCATGTTGTTTACCAAGGTAAAGGGTCCCAAGTACTTGTTACAAGCAAGACAATGATTTTCCTGAGTGGTCGTACACAAGCGTTTTTCTGCCAATGATTTTCATGGATGGTCGTACCGACAAGATTTTTCCATTTTTGTAACAATCCGACCAGATTCAGTGTCTTCCTAACGATGAGAACTACAATTCTACAAACAAGACTTTGTCATACACAAGCATCTTTGTGTCAATGATTTTCCTGGACGCTGATCCTATGTTGGTTCTATAATCTGACAATACTCGATGTCTTCCTAATGGTATCGACCACGCGTAAAACTAGTGACTTATCATACACAAGAAAGCTTTCCGTTCGTGGCTTTCCCGGATACTGCCAGCCTGATACCGAGAAGATCTTTCGTTTTTTTAAACAATCTGACAAGATTCAATGGTTTTTTCTGGTAACCTGACAAGATTCAATGGTTTTTCATTCTAAAGAGAACTTCAAGAGAAAATACCCTTTACGGTACCATTTCGAGAGATGCAGAAACCCCTATCATTGATAATTATCAACAAAATTGTGACAAAATTCTTTAAAAACAAACAAAACGAAATATTAACAGATTTTTTACTATAGAGATCCATGGTTCACTTGTACAACAGAATTTTTGTTGTAAAGGTTCCAACAGAAGTTGATGGCAAAAATACTGTCGAATCAATTACCGTAATAGAAAAACCAGCATTGTTTCCTTTATTAGAGCGTATCTTACCCCTTTTTGGTTTGCTACAACAAAGCCACAAAGATCACGGAATGATCTCAATAGAAGATGTTTCTAAAATAAACGCCCATAAGGCGATTACACCATAATATATAGTACGTACATGAGTATAAACCAAATAATGCTTCATGCAAAACAGACTCAATTCTACATTGTTATTATAGTACTCAGGATAGACAATCTGTGGAATGTGACTGAAACATCGGCAGGAACTTCAATACTTAGGTCGCCTATGCATTTAGGGCAGCCCCAGCAGCTTCTTTATGTCTTTCTGCAATGCCATGAAAGAGACAATGAGGATAAAAGGTTAATCAACGGAATAGGCCATTCAGTACATGATGGTACCTCAAAGTTCAGGGGGGAGGTGGTTGGAGCATAGCGATCCACTACATGGCCCTCATTGTCAACCAAGAACTTTGCGAAGTTCCACTTTATGCCATCTCCAAAGAGGCCACCTTTGCTGGATTTCAGAAATTTATATACAGGAGCAGTATTCTCTCCATTTACATCAACCTAATGCAGAAAATAACATAGTGAGAATTCAAGCTGTCAATGCTTCACATTAAGTGTTTTTTCCCAGTATACTGGATCGTATACAAATTGTAAAGAATGTGGAAGACGTCTGAGATAGAGATGTCACCATGTCAACATAAACTGGATGCTAAGACTAACCCACTCATTGTCACCACACTTCGTTAATAGCACGATTGCACGAGACAATTAGCAGGCATATAAACCCAGCAGGCCTCACCCAGCAAAATTTGCCTGCTTATTATTGTCTACTATTAACTACAAGAGAACCATAGACAACAATACAACACATTTAGCAGGTACATAATCTCTTACATCAATTCAACTAGCTGTCCATCTTTCTAATTTTGTAGTCGGTAAGTAGGGAGCATCAATACAGCAAACTTCACTATAGTCCCTCGTAATGATAGTCTTGAAAGTAAGCCATGGTGAGATTATCAGTTGGATGCGAACACAATTTGTAGGTACGGACTCAACAGTAGTCCCCATAAGGGTGATTTTAAAAGTAAGCCATATTTAAGTTTATTGGTCAGATGCAAATGAAGTTTTTGCAGTACCATGCAAATGTAGGCTAATCACAACATTTTCATGCCTTATCAAGAATCCTAGTACCTGGTACCGACACTGGGAAAATTGATTTATAACAATGTCAGCTTTCAAATATAAAATTACATTCAAATTACTGATTCCACATTATTAATATATACACTTAGAATTAGGGATGCAAACGGATACGGTATATCCGTAAAATATCCGTATCCGTATCTGTAGACACTCCGATTTTGCAGTCACTTGACAGTAGACTTCTTTGGAAGATGCTCTGGTTGCAACCACCACTCCTAAATTTTAACTCTCAAACCCACACAAGTCCACTAGGTCCACTTAAGCCCACTCAAGCCCACACAAGTCCACTCTAACTTAATCAAGCAAAAAATCACTAATTAAAACCAAAATTAATCAAAATTCACCTAAATCCACTTAAAACCCTAATCAATTAAGTAAAACCTTAATTAAAATCAAAATCAAACAAAAACCACTTAAATTCACTTAAAATCCAAATTAATCAAGTAAAAACCCTAATTAAAGTCAAAACCAAATAAAATCCATTTTAAACCACTTTAATCCATTTAATTTCAAGGAAAATTTAAATTAAATCCAAAAAATCCTAATTTAAACCCAAAACCTAAGTTAAATCCAAAAAATCCTAATTTAAATTCAAAACTTTAATTAGAATCCAAAAAGCCCTAATTAAATTAAAAACCATGTTTAAAAACAAAAAAAACCCAATTAAAACCCAAAAACCCTAATTAAACTAAAAAACCCTTAATTACAACCCAAAAACCCTAATTTAAACTAAAAACTCTAATTAAAACCCAAAATCCTAAAAACCCCTAAAATAATTAAAATCCTGAAAATCCCAACCTTAAACCAATAAAGTAAATCACAAAAAAACCCTAAATTAATTAAATCACCAAAAAACCCCAAATTAATTAAATCCTAAAAAACCCTAAAATGATTAAAATCCTAAAAACCCTAAATCATTTAATTAATCTCAAAAGAAACTAACTTAAAATCTCATAATTAAATTCAGATCCTTAAAAACCCTAATTTAAAAACAATTAAACTTCAAAATTACAAAATCAAAACTTAATTAAAATCATAAACCTAATTTAAAACCTAAAAAACAAAATCAAACCATAAACAAAATTAGAATTAAAAAAACCAAAATCAAAACCCAAAAAAACAAAACAAGACAAAAGCAACAAAAGCCCAACTGCCAGACCCACTCACAGCCCAAACCACATTTTCATTTAAAACTTAGGAAATACAAAAAATAAATCTACAGTCTTCTTCTTCTCCGCACCATCTCCCTCACTCTCACGTTTGCCCAACTGCCATCACCCACGATCACCTCTTCTTCCACCCCTTAAGAAGCTCGAGAAACCACCTAGGGAGGGACATCTGGACTGAACTGGAGAGAGCGGAGAGAAGAAACGAAAACAGAGGTCGCCGGAGAGAGGAGAACCACATTCCAAACTTTCCACGCCCCTAATCCAGAGAGACCCTTCGATTCCCCACCATCAGAGCCTCTCCGTCAACTCACTTGCAACCCAAGAGCCTTACTGAACCGCCACCAGAGCCATCGGTCCAGGGGAGCGCCGCTGTCGAGCTTCGTCGGAGGACAACCAATCCATCATCTGAGGTACTTCCACCCTCTTTTTAGTTTCCAATTGAGCTCCTTTAAGCACACTGTGTCTCCCCGTGTCCTTTAGATTGCACTCCGACGGAGTACACAGGCTCTGTGCACCGCCGATTCTACCTCCGGGGATACCAGATGTCTCCTGGTCCGAGAAGGCCCTATGGGCCTCCCCTCCTTCTCTTCCCTCTTCCTCCTTGAGCCTCCGTCGCTCAGAGGTGGATTTCCTTGCCTTCCTGTGACCAGATGACCGCCGTCGTCGTCGGTGCACCCATCGCCGGAGTCGGGGACAGGCAGAGCGACCCAAGTTGATCCAGCCCCGTCTGCAGTATCCAGGAGTACCATCGTGGCCCCCCGGAGCTTTTCCAAACGTCTCTCGCGCTCCTCCACCGCTGCAGCCTCTCCCCCGACGTCGACAGGGTGCCTCGCCAAAGCCCGCGTTGGGAGGGCGCCCCGTGCTGTTCTAGCCTCACCCGCCACATCCCACAGCCTCGTCATGCTTCCCTGGAGGTCCTCCGGTGCTCGTCGTGTCAGCCCAGCCTCCAGGAGCCTCCGCAGTCGTCTTCTTCGACGACGACCACCGCTCGCCGGAGCTCGAGGTGGGGGAGGCCTGAGGCCTCCCCAGTCCAGCCCATTGCCCCGAAGGTGTTCGCCGTGAAGCCCCCAAGCTTCTCCGACCACCGCCACCACCTTCCCGCCGTTGCGTCGCCGTTGGAGGCTCGCCGGAGTTCACGTCGAAGAAGGATCGTCGGCGATCCGTCGGCGATCTTCGAAGCAAATAGATTTAGGATTTTTTTTTCCCCTTTTAATTTTTAATAATTACATTTAACTCCTAATTATCGTTACATTTAGGTCCTTGGAATTTCTTTCGGGTCTTTTTTTCTTGCATCCAGATCCTTTTTCCTTACATCTAAGTCCTTTCATACATCCAGGTCCTTTTTTATTACTTGTAGGTCCTTTTTTATTACATTTAGGTCCTGTATTTTTGTGTTTAAGCCCCTGAAGATTTAAATGAGTTTCATTTCTTTATTATTTATGTAAATATTACATGTTTTCCCTTGTGTAAATGGTAATTTAATTTTTAGTTCTATATATGTTTGTTTTTTTACAATTAGGCCCCTATATTCATGTTTTCTTTGCAAAAGAAACCTGAGAATTTATTTTGTGGCTCCTGAGTTTCTTTATTTTAAAATTGTGTTGTAAATATTTTACATTTTTTCCTATTTAAATTTTAATTGCATTTCAGTCCTATTCATGCATGTTTTATCACACTTAAACCCCTGAGATCATGTTTTCTTTGCATTTAAGTCCTAAACTTTTGTATTTTGGCCTTTAGAGTTTTTGAAGAGAGTTTCCTTTGTACAATTTGCATTTTAGACCCTAAAGTTATTCATAATTGCACTGATCATGTAAAAATCATAATTGTGAAATCATAATTGTTATCACATTTTGATCCTGAAATTTTACAAATCAGTCATTGAACTTAACCAATAATTTTTTTTAGACAAGAAACTTTTTTTTAGACAAGAAACTTTACATAAGGGCCCCTGAAACTTTTTTAAAATCATTAATGATAACTTTTATTGCATTTTAAATCAACTTTTAATATGTTTCACATTTATTGATCACATGTACATGTAAAATCATCACTTGAATAAAATTTTCATCAAAAAATCATGTTTGAAATATAAATGAATATCTGATTTCACATTTTTGTCAAATTGACACCCTATGTGAGAATTTTGCATAGTAAACCCTAGATTTTCCAGAAATTACCAAAAATATAACTTTCACACCTGTCACATCACATAGCCACATTTTCTTCAAATTTTACATCCTAACATCAGGATAAGACTTTCTAAACACATTTTTAACCATTAACTTTCTCTTTCTATAAATTTTACACATTAGACCTTGAGTTTTTAGGAAATTATCTAAGTACAATTGTCACATCCCAGTGTCATATTTTCCTTTGATCCATCATCTGTGCCCTAGGATAGAAGTTTCTGAATGCATTTTGATCTAGGTTTTCATCATTTTATGAATTTTACATTTTGGTCCTTATACTTGTCCTTTATTGTTTTTACATTTTTTTTATTGTTTCAAGATCTTTTCTTTTGCATTTTTTTTCCTGACATTTTTCATACATTTTGGCATATCTTAGACCATGCATGCATATATCATATTTAACCACTAAAATGACCAAATTGTCCCTGTGTCATCAATTCATGCAAATGCATGTTAGTTATTGCACCAAGTCATGCATAATCACTGTCCAAAGCATTTCTTAGCATCATTTACCCATTTAGGTACATTTCCATGCATGTTACACAATTTTTGTTGTATTTGCACATTAATCCAACCTTTAGAATAAGTCTACATTTCATGCATTCTTCCGTAGATTTTTCTCCCACCTGTCTTCGGATTCCTTTGTTGGATATTTGATTTGACTATCTTTATTCCATGTTTTGGATTTTTTGATTTGATTTGGATTTCATCGCCCGAGAGCATATATTAACAGACCTAAAGGTTGGCATTCGCTCCACCACGGATTATTTTCCCTATTTGATTTTCACAACCTTTTCCATGCTTCCGATGACTTGAGTTGACCCCACTTTCTATCTGTTTGACCTCAGTATGGCTTTCTGGACCAATTCTTTACAAAAATATCGTCATTTTATGTGATTTTCTTCTCATCTCATCATTTACCCATTTTATATGGATTTCTTTACAATTTTTCCGTTTAGATTTCTATGGTGTTTTCTTCACTTCTAATGATTTGGATTTGTTGAATTTTTAATTCCCTTGACACCAGTATAGTTTTCTGAACCATTCTTTACAAAAAAAACGTCGTCATTTTATGTGAATTTCTTCACATGTCACAGTTTTCTTATTTTATGTGGACTTCTTTGCAATTTTTCCATCTTGATTTCTGCGATACTTTCTTTGATTCTAACGACTTGAACCAGTTGCATTTTTGACATTCTTGATGTCTGTATGATTTTCCGAGCCATTCTCGTCAGAAACTTTATCATTTCATGTGATTTTTGTTGTTGTATCATACTTTATGATTTTATCATTTTATATGGATTTCTTCGTAGTTTTTGCGTACCCTCTTGTACGTCCATCTAGACTTGTCTTGGCATTCATATCAGCATGATTAGCACACGATCAACGCATAGTAAGCATTCACTTAGCCTCTAGCAAGCAAATCAGGCTAGAAAGATCGAATTTCTCGGACGTACGGGGGTACCTAACACCTTCCCCGTGCGTAATAGGAATCCTTACCCGTCCTCTGATTAGTAGACATCCGGCCTTCATGTTTACATCTCACTCATTCATTTTTTTTGATTTATTTGTGATTTTCCTCGTCTTTCTCTTAAAAGACTAAGTGGCGACTCCTTTTCTTTTTATTTTCATCTCATTTCGCGACTTCACCATCTTAGCATGGCTGTAGCCTCCTCCCTCTGGTGCGACTCCACGCTGGACCCCCGGGTCGGGGCACGATCACAGTATCCGTTTAAGAGTGGATATAGATACGATTTTTTGAATTTGAGCGAATATGGATACAGATACAGATATGTCTTTTGAATTTTAAATGGATACAAATACGGATACGGATATCCGTATATATATATGTGTATATATATATATATACACAATTTTTTATATCTAAACATGTAACCATTAGATTAAAAATCTAAACCGCTAGATATGATCAAAATTATTTAAAATATTTGAATATAAAAAATCAAATGATTTTGAAATTCCTAAGTATTAAATTTAACATGTATTAGTTATATTAATAAAGAACCATTGAATTTGATATGAATGGGTCTATATGTTATGAGTTTCTAAATGATATAGATTTTGGTGTGTACCTATTCTAGATAATATATATTAAGATTCATGGATTACATTTTAGTTTTGAAACTTATAACTTAGAGATCTAGTAATTCTTACTTTAAAACCGTTGAATTTATACATGAATTAATATATATATTAGGAGTTTCTAAATGATGTAGATTTTGACATGTATTTAATCCAAATGATGTAAATTAAGATCTATGAATTACTTTTTTTTTGTCAAATTATTTATCTACTTTATAAGAATTTTACTTTGTCACTTATAGGATTTTACTAACTTTAATTACAAAATATGTTGTAAAATATGACAGCTTTTTATTAATCATTAATTAATTATACATCCATAATGGTAGAATATTAAAATTTGGATTTATAACTTCATCTCTTTTTGAAAAAAGTAAGTCTAACCTATCATTATGTCTAATTTATCTTTATTTCTAATATATATTATTTTTATTTCATATATACTAAATAGCTTAAAATATATAACTACATGAAAATCTTATTAATGGTTTGATTAATTATGTAATGTGTAAATCACCATATCTATTTTTATATCTGACTTTATCCGTATTCGATCTCTTTTTATCCGTTCTGTATCCGTATCCGTTTTTTGAAGATATGGATATATAATTTTCCAATCCGTATCCATATCTGCATTTCGAAAACGAATACGGATATGGTTACACCCATATTCATACCTTATCCAATCCGTTTACACCCCTACTTAGAATGCAGATCCTGATAACCTACTTGTTGGATTTGAACATCACTCTATTTTGATGGACAAATTTATTTGAAGGAGTTTAGGCATCCTTTGCAGTGAATTTTTTTGTCAACAGTCTATAGATATATCATCAGGTACAACCAAAGAAGTGGTTCGTTGAATAAAAATAAGGACCATTACGCTAACCTTGTCAAAGATGGGATACTCAGCCTTGAAACGAGTGCAAGCAAACTCTAGTATCTGCTCGTTGGTTCCGGGCTCCTGCCCCCCAAATTGATTGCATGGAAAAGCCAAAATTTCAAAATCTGCAGAGCACAAAAGAATCCAATCGTGAATGTGGGGAAAAGGGAACTGAGCTAAATTCTCATGAAAATGAATAAATGCTGTTTAGATGAGACGTTCACTGAAATTCTCTAAGGTATGGAAAACAATTTCTACTGCTTGTTGTCACAATTGAAAATGAAAAGGTACACTATGCTGGCCCATGAATCCAATCGTGAATGTGGGGAAAAGGGAACTGAACTAAATTCTCATGAAAATGAATAAATGCTGTTTAGATGAGACGTTCGCTGAAATTCTCTAAGGTATGGAAAACAATTTGTACTGCTTGTTGTCACAATTGAAGATGAAAAGGTACACTATGCCGGCCCAGGAATTCAGGTACATCACATTTCATCAAAAAGAAAAGAAAACACATGAAAACACTTTCAAGAAAAATTAGAACAATCAGTACCAGCCAACTGAACCATGAAGTAATGTATATGTTAGAAAAATTAAGGAAAATTCAGTAGAAAACTGACAAATTTTGCACCTTTATCCTTGTACTTCTCATACAGCTGACTGAGCTCTGTGTAGTTTGAATTAGTCAGGCCGCTGAAATAGACAATCATATAGTTAAGCATATAATCGTGAACAATAAAGTCTATGACAATATAAAAGCCAAGAACAACACACGATGTCTAAGTTCCAGCGTAACTGAATAATTCAAATTCCACATTAATCTACCAGAAAAATTACCACTGAGATGCAACATTGACAATCAGAAGAACCTTTCCCTTATAGGCACTGAGATCAACATCATTACCCCTAGCATCCTGCAGATGAAAGGATTTAGACAACACCACTCTAAAATTCAACTAATTGCTTCAAATCCACCCAATTTCTTTTGCAACTTCTAATGAATTACTCGAAGCATCAAAATAACAATCTTGAACAATAAAAACAAAGGTCTCTATCTCTCTCGGAAAGAAACAAAAACTCTCGTTTTGTCTACAATATGTAGATGAAGAAGGGCAATTGATCTTGAAGGTTAAAAAAACAACAAACACAATGAAACCCCACTATCCTCCCAAAAAAACTGCGATTTGGGTTCGTCAGGGACCTTGACGATGAAGTCATGGATGGATCCACCGGACTTAGAAGAGTTCCCCGCCATTTCGGAGACAAGTCTGGACTGGCCAGCAGAAGCCTTCACAGAATACGACGACAGCGACGCTGAGAGGGTGGAAGGGACGGCGACCAGATGAGGGAAGCGAAGGGTGGCGTGTTTGGGGAGAGAGGCGATGGGATTCGGGAGGGTGAGCTTAGAGACTGCGGCAGCAGAAGCGGCGGAAACGAGACAAACCGTCAGGTTCCGGTTTCTGCAGGAGAAGAGGTGTCGGAGCATGAAGAAACCGGGGAGAACTGGAAGGAACGAGTGAATGTGTTTTGTTGCCTTCTTTTTTCCCCCTAGCGAGGATGAGTGCAATCGCACACCTCACGTGGCAGAATTTTTGGATGACTTTTAAGTATATAATTTTTTTAAAATATTAGAATGATTCAATAATTTTACTAAACATTATCAATTTTTTTAAAAATACGTAGCTTTTAGAGTAGTATCTTTTTTATATTTTCAGAAATTAAGTTATGATAGTTTCTACGTAAATTCAAAAGCGCAGTGTATCTTACATCATGTCCATTTAATTTAGTGAATGTGGGTTTTTTTCACTAGGTATAATAATACTTTAACATGAGATACATCGGGAGTATTTGGCACCATGTCCATTTTATTTAGAGAGAATTAAACAGAGGACATTAAAGAGAAATTGGGCCTATTTAATTGACTGTAGTATTTTTTAGTGAAAATAATAAACTTATTTTTTTATTTTTTTAAATCGATAATTGTCATATTAATAAATTTTACTTGACTATACCATTAAATGATAAAAGTACCAAAAAATTATATAGATCAAAAGAAAAATTTTGAAGATAAATATCCAACCAATTGAAGTCTAGAATTAATACAACCATAACATATCAGGTACTCTTTCATAGAAAATTACTGAGATTATTAATTTCCACCTCTTGCCTCAGACTGAAAAGGGTCATAAGAAGCATCCTCCATCGCAGATGCGAGAGGGATCACTAAGATACCAAAACCAGGGACAGTAAGGTCAATGGATGAGGTAATGGACTGAACAGCAAGATTAGTCCAATCGAGGTCCCACGTGTGCTACATTTTACTTAACGCTTAAGAGAATTCTTCGCCACTTTGTCCTAAAATGAAATTTGCTCCTTGATATTTGACTAGCGAAATAATATCAGAGATCATAGACACAACAAATCTAACTTTAGATCTCAAAATTCTATTATTTCTTTCTCGTCAGATAATCCAAAAAATTTGTTGAAACGAGATGGTTCCAAATAAAGGTGTTACTAAAGTATTTACCCACCCTCCTCAGTAAGAATATGTCCTACAGATTATTATTATGCAAAATGGATGCATTATTCAGGAAAAAAGTCCAAACTTGAACTGCAAAGAGACATGTCAATAAAATATGAAAAGTTGTTTCACAAGCATAAGTAAAAGAAAGACAAGAGACTTGTCCCAACCATTCTTTTCTTGAAAGGTTTTCCCTTGATGATATATTATCCTGAATTACCATCTAAAGAAAGAGTTTGAATTTAATTGGAATTTTACTAATCTAGGAGAATTCTATGTTTCTCATCGTTAAGAAAGTCATAACAACTCTTAATTGAATAACATTAATTTGTAGTCATAGTCATAACACTTATGAATTGATTTATGTTGCGAAGGTTTGGTATTTATATTACTTTAATTTATTTGATTGTACTTGACATTTATGTTGTTTTTACTTTCTCTTTGGACCGAAGAAGAGAATAATTAACTTAATTCTCTGACGTTATTGTAAACCTACGATAACCTCCTGCCAAACAAGAGAAATATTGACTTTCTCTGTAGCCTCCTTTTCAAGCACACCATTAGTCTAACGTCAGTAAGAAATCTGCACTATGTGTGACCAAAAAACAAAACAAAACGTAATAAACTGAAAAAAGGTAAATTAAATAATCATAATGCTATAATAATAATAATTGAAACGTACAATAAAAGAAAATTAATAACATTCTCTATAATTTAGAGAAATCATTAATATTTTACAATAATATTATTGTATTAGATTAATTTTTAGACTTTACAACATTGAACTTATACCTTTTTTGGAACTTAGGAAAACGTTGAAAGGAAAAAGAAGCGGAAGTAGATTAGGAGATTGAGAGGAAGAGTGAATGTTATTTTTAAATTCTACAAAGAAAAATGAATCTTTGAATATTGCTAAGGGGAGCATATTAAATATCTTTTATTCATATTATATGTTATATGATTGAATATCTTTTATTGAATGATAATTGATGTTTTTTGTGCTTATCTTTAATTTGTATATTTTGATAATGCTTTCACTTATATTGTTTTGATAATTGAATTTACATTATCTATTCCTTTTGCTTATGAGAAAGAGATAGAGGTATAGTTATTTCAATGATATTTTTGAACTTATCATTTTAAATTGAATTAAGTTGGTGATTGAATCATACTTGAGCATATTGTGTTTAACTTGAATTATATCTTTTTGATACTCTTTTATTGTACTCATGTAGTTAAAGAGAGTAATGATGTTTTTTATTAATATATTTAATGTATAATTCAAGGAAGAGCTATTTATATAAATTTGAAATATCTGTAGTTTTATTATCATAACAAATGAAGAGATTACTAGTTAAATTAGTTTTATTTCAATTTTGATATACTCCGATAATATCTTACTAGCCCCCAACTTAATCATTCATTGATTACATTTCTTAATACAACTTTTGAGGGTAATTCGGCACATTAAATTGGTTTCAGTATACCGAAATCTAGGCTTACAATGGCTTAGAACCGAGAATCAATTTGACATATCGAAATTATTTAGGTTACTGAATTATCGACAGTTGTAAATAATTGTGAATTAACTAACTATTGAACGCTTTTTATGGCCATTAGACAAACAATCAACATTACTCTTTGGCCTATAAATCTCTATTCATCGGTGTTCATTTGCACAAATACTCTATGCTATTCATTCCTGTTATGTGAGAGAGATTTTAAAGAACTTCTTATACTTTATTTAAGCCATAGTAAGTTATTTATTGTTTATCTACAAAACATTTACTTGCTCAATTATGTGTTCAAGAGAGATAAAAATAGTTTGGAGTTGTAATTTTCTTTTCCATTAAATGTACAAGTTTCTTTGATTGTAAGAAAAAAAATCACATGTTTCGAAGAGGAGTCTTGGCGAGGTTTTTGTTAAAATGCGTAAAGGCAGGGTCTTGGCCTATAATCAAGATTGATATAGGGAATTCTCGAGAAAATTTTAAAGAATAGACTAGGTCAAGGAGATTAAACTACTATAAGTTTATCTTATTCTCGATATTTCTTACAATTTTCTTTGTATGATAATAGTTTAACATTTAACTCCTTTATTTGAGTTATTTGCTTGTGTTTGTTAAACAATTTTTTAATTAGTTTATTATTTTTAATTATCTATTCACCTCTTTTTTAGAGAATTCTTCAGATTCTTACACAATCTACTTTAAAAAAAAGGTCATGAAGTTCTCTTGTTGCTTCGTAGAAAACCTCTCATTGTTTAGTTTATAGAATCGTATAAAATATACTATTAAATAAAAAAATCAAAAATAAACTAAATAAATAAACGATTTTGAGTAAATCAACAAAGCAATTAAATGAGGAAAACATCAAACCAATGTTTTTGAAAAAGGTACGATACAATAAAGAAATAAATTTAAAATTTTAAAAACATAATTTACTATACTCTTAGAAACGATTATAGAACTCTCTTGTTACTCCCTAGGAAACCCTTCCAAGCTTAGTTTATAGGACGATACAACTAAAAAATAAACTAAAAAAATAAATAAATCAATATAAAATGAATTTGAATAAATCAATTAATGATTAAAAGGAAACTAATGTGTCCATGTAATACTTTTTTTAGAGGTTATGATTACAATTATTACTATTAAATAAAAAATAAATTTCCAAAAAAAATGGAAAAAATGAATGAATTTGAGTAAATAAACAAAGCAATTAAATGAGGAAAACATCAAATTAATATATTTCAAAATGTATGATATAATAAAGAAATAAATGTAACATAAAAAGCATAATTTAATATACTCTTAAAAAAGGCTATAGAGCTCTCTCATTATTTCATGGAAAGCCCCTCATGACTTGGTTTATACAAGGAAAAAAACCCCACACAGTGCGTGGGAAAGGAGAAAAAAACTAAGAAAGGAAAATATAATTGAATCAATTAAATTTAAAAAACAATATAAACAAAATTTTGAATTTAAAAATATTAAGAGGCATTTTTATTTACTTAACCAAGTTTTAGTAAAAACAAATATAAAACTCGATGTAAGAAAATAAAAGAATAATTATGAATCAAACTAACATATCATAGAGTAATTATAGATTAATAAAATAAGGGGAAAAATATTTAAGGTATGAGTGAAAAATCAGAAGCAAACTTCAAATAACATAAAAGTAGAAAGAAGAGAGTCGAAGAGGAATTGAAATCTTAAAAATCATATCATTTATCTATCATTAAGGTAAATTAATTGGAAAACCATAACAATAAAAAAAGAAGAAGAATTAGATAGTGACAAAAATATAATTTCCTAAAAGATAATAATTTAAAATTAAAACTATAGGAGAAAGAAGATTTTTTTGTGATTGTTTATACAAATTTTAAATGGAGTGTGGAGAGATTATATCGAGATTAATGAAGAAGTTACGTTGAGATTGAAAGAATAGAATGTGGATTTCACATCCACAGTTTCCATCTTCTACAAAATTGGCACATATAGATTGCTAGATTCCATTTTGATTTTTTTTGTTAAGTTGTTTGATTTGAAAACTAAAATTTAAAAGCTTAAGAGGAAAAATGAAATCAAAATAAAATAAGTGATTTAAAAAATATAAAAAACAAGGGAAAAAAGGAAATGTACAATTCTAATCAATTATGTCTCTAATGATTAGTATCACATTTTTTCTCTCTCCTATGCTATATATATAGAAAGACAGACAAATAGATAGATGGATATAAGGTTGGTATGAAATACACTATTAAATAAATAAAAAAAATTCAAAAATAAAATAAATAAAAAATGACAAATTTTATTTAATCAACAAAGCAATTAAATGAGGGAAACATCAAACATCTAAGCTACTCCTAAAGAAACAAATTTAACATTATAAAATAAAATCTAATTTATTACTGAAAAAAAGGCCACAGAGTACTGTTGTTGCTATGTAAAAAGTCGCCTCCCTGCCTAGTTTATAAAGATTTAAGAAAAAACATAGGCATAATTTTAATAAATTGAGCAAATAAAAATTAAGAATCGATATTCTAGCACAAGTTTAAAAGTACCATTACTCCATTATGGTTTGTCGGTAATTTGGGCCTGCCGGTTCACTGGTCATCAGGTCCGGTCCGGTCCAGTCTGTCAAGTCCGGTCCATTCTCAAGTTAGGTTTGGGCCCGAATCTGGAAAAAAAGCCTGTTATCGGACTAGGCCCGGTCAAAAAGTTTCGAAACAAGGGTTGTCTCGTCCTTTGGTCGTCTATGCAAAGGCCAGCGCCCCCGACTCGTGTCCGTCGTCTCTGGGCGTGGACAATCTGTCGGATCGTGGTGCCCCCTTGGTGGTCGTCGTCGTCGTCGTCGTCCTCCTCCTAGTCGGAGACAAGCCCTCGATTTCCGTGCGCCTCAATCCAGGACGCTTCTACCACAATACGCTCTAATCCCAGTTCTTCCCATGGCGATAATTAACATGGCTGCCAAGTACAAGCCCGCCATCAAAGAACCAGGGATCCCTGGAGTTCTACTAATGGTAGTGAACTCCTCTTCCCTTTTGGTCACATGATTGTTTCTTTCTTGCGCATGATATCGTTTTGTTTGGCGCGAATCGTCATTGGCTAAGCCCTGGATTGGAGACCTAGTGGAGTTTCTCGTTTCTTGACGCTTTTGGAGTAATGTGCGATTATTGTTCTCCCAGATGATGAAAAAAAGGGGACGTTTCGAACTTCAGAGAATTTTTGTTTAGGGGGTACTGATCGCAGGCATCTATTGGAGATTTTCTGTGCTAGTTTGGCGGTTTTCGCAAATGCACGAATACGTGCAATTATTAGTTGTTAGAGATGATATGAGATGCCGTTGCTGTAAACTGAAAAAGGGGATCGCGTTAAAATACGAGAGGCTTTCAAGTAATTGGAGATGTCAAAATTGAGAACCTGTCCCAATTCAATTTACTTATAGACTTCTGGGTTTTTAACCAAGTAACTTGTGGATTACCTAAAACATGGATTTTTATGTCATATAATGTCTCTGATTTCTTATCATGCAAGGCGCACGAGCAACCAGAGTCATCGAGTTAGTAGCTGTATATCTAGAGGCTTGAGTTGAACACTTGAATGTTTGGGGGGAAAGATACACTTTATTTCCTGGTCTGAACAGGGTTGACCTTAATCCTTGAAGGAAAACAGAAAGAGAAAAGATGAAATCTCATAATGCCATAGAGGGGGACTTTTCTCAAGTCAGAAATTTCCGATTGCTTCTTTTAAGGATTCCTAATCAATCAAAATACCATCATCAAATTTAAAAGATTTCCTTCTTAAACTTGCACCCTTCCATTTGATTGCAGACTGAAGACAGATTTACTTTCACACCTAATGATCCTAGATCCAGTGCAAAGCTCGATGTCGACTTTAGAATTATAAAAGGTAATGCTACTCTTCGGGGATAATTGGATGTTTATTCTGTTTGATTTGTTATGTTAGCTTTTATTTTTTGATATTCTTTTGAACTTCTTGTTCTTTTTCTCTGTTGCTTCTTTTGGATGCCTTAAAAAATAAGGGTAAGGTTACATGTTACTGCTAAAAAGTGGAGATTCCTTCACATACTAAAGAAATTGAAGGTTTGATGCTATGAAATCTACAAAGTTCTAGTTGACAATATTCCACTAGTATTAGTTTCGGTGAATATTCATTATTCTTCATTCCAATTTTTATTTATCTTACTGCTGTAAACTTAGGACCTAAAGATTTAAAATTTACAAAGTTCTAGTTTCAGTTTTCTGTGCTTGTTAGATATAGTGATTATTTGCCATTCTTTTCTTTACGGTTCCACTTGGAATTTATCCGTTTGAGAAGACTTTATTGCCTCTTACTTGTGTTGAACTCATAAATGATTTAAACCAAGCTACTTAAATAAAAAAGGTATCATTGTTTTAAACTTTTAGTGGTAATTTCTTGTCATCTTGCTAAACATGATCATATTCAGCATACTTCTTGTTTTCGTCGTTTCACCATTAGAATTATTATTTTTGGTTTGTGTGACATATTCAGCAATAGATGGTTCAGTTTTATCTATGATTTCATTTATTTTGACATGTGCTTTTAGGTCACAAGTTCAGCAAAGAGGGCACCAAGCAGATATTGTTAAATCTTACCTGCGACAGTCAAAAGGTTTACTTAGTTATTTGTTTATATTTCATGATCATCATCATTATCACCCAACTAGCTGAATTTTTTCGCATTATTTCATATGAATCTTGTTATGCATTAGTTTTGTTTCGTAGCTGATTTCCTCCTTCTCTGTATCACATATCAGACTAAGTTGAACACGTGTTATTTCAGGGTGGTGGTTATATTTTTGAATTTGACAATTTTCCTAATCGGAACACCTGCCGAGATTTCGTTGGTAACTTATCACCCTTATTTGTGATTTCTTAGTCAAGTACCAGTATTCTGAACAATTTTGATTCATACTATGGTTGCATCAATCCTCTTAAAATATTTCCATTCACTTGGTTAATAATTTAAATTTTATTCACCTGGAATATTTTGTATGAGCAGGCATGGTGCTTGGTAAG
Organism: Posidonia australis; assembly: GCA_024699735.1. Lineage (NCBI taxonomy): Eukaryota > Viridiplantae > Streptophyta > Magnoliopsida > Alismatales > Posidoniaceae > Posidonia > Posidonia australis. Next base: position 31,074 of record JAMKQA010010106.1, on the reverse strand, counting down.
AAGCTCCAGGCTACACAATCAGCTGCTCAGGCTACACAGGCAGCTGTGCAGCCACCAGGGAGTACAGCATTCAGTACGGCAGAGATGGAACATCTGATGAAGTTGGTTATGGAAGATCCGTAAGTTTATACCATGCAGGATTGCATGATTTCTATATTTAGAAAATTTGTGCTAGTTCTTAGACAGAAGAAAACACAAGCTTGCAGCTGTTAAATGCATTCATATCATGGTAGTAGTTACCAGTTAAATTGTCAAACTGAATTGAATAATATTCCAAAGGGCAGATAAAAAAGGTACACATTGAGGAAAAAAACCATGCCATAGCATGGTCACATCATATCCCGTCAACTGAAATGTAGCCATACGTCATAGGATATAGAATTAGATATCATTAGCATCCAATGGATGACACGTTTCTTTTTGCATGTGCTGAGTTGACTTGTGTTTGGCTTCTGTTGGTCCATGAATAATTTGTTGATTGTATTTTGATTGCTTAAGCTCACTTTTTATAAATGTATTAATCAGAAATTAGGCACTCCTTTTCAGTGAATTACAGAAACTGCATAAGCAGCTTGTCATCAGCGGTGTGTTGACAGAGTCTGAGTTTTGGGCAACACGAAAGGTTAGCTATTTTTTGTGCCTCCAGATAAGGTATAATTTGTTTCAAAAGTAATTTCTTCTGGTTATAGATTTGTTGAGTAAAAGACAACTGCAATTTACTTGTGTGTCTTGTCTCCTTTTTGAGTTACTAGTTATCTGATGTACCTGTAGAATATGCTCGAGAAAAAATCTCACAAAGCATCAAAGCAACGGACTGGATTCAAAAGTGCAATTCTTGCAGATGTCAGGCCATTGACTGATGGTCGGGTGAGCAATACATTAATTTTTCTCAATTATTTTTGAGTTAGCTTTCATATTACCCTTACCCATCCCATGGACTCTCTTGCTAGATTGTATCCTGTAACATGTTCATTATATTTTCAGCGAGCAATTGTTCTTAGTTTCTAAATTTATGTTTTATAGCTTTACAAATGTCAACTATTTTGACTATTCTGTTGCAGACCAATAAAGTAACCTTTAACTTGACTCCGGAGGTTATTCATCAGGTATTAGGTCATCATTTGCTCTTTGCATGCTGCATATTAGTTTCTATCATGATATACTTCTAATGTTTTGGATTCAGCATGCTTGTTGAGAAAGTGGGTCAAGAAAAAGGTTGAGTTGAATAGTTTGTATGTCTACCTTTCTTTACTAGCTTCTATTTTGATTCTTGCTGTATTTTTATCTTTTCTTCTGGTTGAAATGCTTTTTCCAGCCATATAGCTACATCATCCGGTGATTCTTATTTATTGTTAATGAGAATCATCTTATTTTTCTTTCAAAAAATAATTTGTATGCTTGGTTTTATTTCACTAGGCAGCACTAGTTAGCTGGGGTGCTTGGTGACTAGTCTGAGTAATGGCTTCCCACTTTTGCTATTTTATATTATTGGTAAAGAAAATAAAATCTGTGCCTCAACATGTAATACATCTGACATTGTGATTTTTTTTAAAATTCAACAAGATTCCAGACAAAGGTGGTTATTGTTCCATGTGTAAATGCTATAGTGATCATGGGACCAAATTTCGATGCATGTCGCTGAAATTTTGCCGACACATGTCTTATTTTCAATTTATTGACATGACTCCTACACGAGACCGACATGAAAGTTTTTGAACAAATGTGAACTTTTTTTTACTGTGTTTTCATTGACATGATACTAACATACCAATATTTTGCCAACATGTGTCTATTTTTCAACTTATCAAAATCTGACATGAAATCAGCATTTAGAACCTTGATAGTGATGCAATGTTAAAGAAATCTAGACGTACATAAAGCAAACCACCTTATGTCAGAATTCTGAAAGTCATTAATAAATATCAGTATACTACTACTCTACTGGGAAAGGTATTAATATATGAAATTACTCAAACTTTTAATATTAACATATCAAGAAATATTAATCTGATACTTTGTTTAGGTCTTCTTGTTGTTGGGATATCCTTTTTTCATCACTCAAAAAGAAGAAGAGAGGATATCCTTTTGTCATGTTCTGCTGTTAGTTATTGCAATTAGAGGCAGTCCGAAAATCAAAAGAGAAGAGGACAGAAAGAAGACAAGAAAGAAAGTATATAATGATTGCTAAAAAAAGAAGAAGACAAGGATATAGTGTTCTCTTTGATGATTATGATTAATCGATTTGTACCATATATTTGAACACCTGTAACCATTGAAATAAATAAATAAGATAATGCTTGTAGCTGGGATAATGGGTATGTAGCTACCATGGATCCATTTAACTAAATACAATGTCTCGTCTCTCAGGACCAGGCCCATGCTGGATTGGCGATTGGTTGTTGATTGGTCGAATTAGTTCCATCTGCTCTGTAGCATGGTCTATACAAATGCATGCTGGACCTTTTTCCATTTCTTAAAAATAGGAAAGCAAAACCATATATTTTCTTCTGTAGAATTTCTTCTCTCCAGAACTTGTACATCTATTTTTGTTTCAGGACCCCCACGCAGCATGAACGTTGATGTAGTGTTTTAAATGCTTGCTTGAGTTTTTTACCTAATTACAATATGGAACTTGTTTTTGTATTACTTTCTCATGTAATACACTTCCATCTACTTAGCATTTGAAATGGTTATGTCACATAACTCACAAATATAGAAAAGAATATTCAATATTTACTCAATGCGATCCTTTCGATTGAATAGTCTGACTCTTGATTTGATTGTTGCCTTTTGGATTGTCATACTTATCTGTGGAAATCCCCTTGTTAATTTAGCTGCTAGTTATTTATTCAATATTTTAAAAAATTTCTATGCTGAAGCCATTTTAGTTATTTCTTCTTATGGTTTTATGGCTTTTTACTTTCAGATTTTTGCCGAAAAGCCGGCTGTTCATCGTGCATTTCTAAATTATGTCCCTGGCAAGGTACATTTATAGAATTGTTAATAATTATGCTTATGTAGTTGTGTATAATATTTCACTATCTGCAGAGGAATTTCTACATGATAAAGCTGTCTAGCTAGTTCTGCAAAAACGGCCCAGTGCTAGCTAGAATGGTAAATGGTTATGCACTAGACAAATGGCTTAGAGCTTGTTAATGCATGATCACTGAACAGGGGCATGGTTGCATCCTCAAGGACCAAAATATGGTTGACACTAAAATCTAGATGGTTGAACCAGTAATATACATGTGATATCATCACACTATCTGCACAGGTGCATCAACGTAACAAGGCTATAAAGCTAGTTCCGTAATAGGCTCAGTGCTAGACTAGTAGCTCAAAGCTGAGCACTAAACAAGTGGCCTACAGCTTGTAAATCCTTAAGCATAAACATTCAGCTTAAGGAGCATTTGAAGACCAATAAATGGTGTTAACTAAAATAATTATATGGTTGAAGTGATAGCAATTTCAGCTTAAGGAGCATTTGAAGACCAATAAAATTGTGTTCACTAAAGTAATTATATGGTTGAAGTGATAGTAATTACATGGCTAGAAATACTGAAAAAGAATTTAGGAAAATTATCAAGGCATGATTGTTATTGTTTTTGCAACTATTAATCACATTTTTTTACACAAGAAAATAATTTTTAACCATAAAATTTACTTGTAAAGAAGACAATTTACGGCATTTGGATGACTTTAATTTGATCAATAAAACAATCTTAACCTTAAACTAAAAAATGATAATTAAGTTCTAAAATATTAAAATGCAATCATGAAAAATACATGCAGTGAGAGTTCTGTCATACGGGCATGCAATCATGACCTGCTCAAGACTAGACTGCCCCAAGCATTCCAGTGAGGATTGTCCCTCAAATTGCTTCAATGGACAATTTAGTAACTACTTAACATTGTTATGCATTTAAGTATTTTATTTGTTTTTTAATCCCGTTTTACCTTCTGCTCTTGATTTCTTTATGATGTCTAGATGTCAGAGAAAGATTTCTGGACAAAATATTGTAGAGCAGAATATCTATATCGGACAAAAAACACTATTGCCGCAGCAGCAGAAGCAGCAGAAGATGAGGAGCTTGCTATTTTTTTAAAGCATGATGATATATTAGCCAATGAAGCACGACGTAAGGTACTTGTGTGGGCAAGTAAAAATGTTATACACCTGTAACTGCATGCTGGTTTTGTCTATTTTTTTGGCTTGTTTTTGGTTCAACATGAACACCATCTGTTTCATTTTGATCAGTGGATACAAATGTCTTTTCCTAATGGTCCCTTTTTATGTAGATAAGGCGGGTAGATCCTACTTTAGACATGGCAGCTGATCAAGGGGATGGTTACATGCATCTTCCAGTAAATTATTCTTCTCAGCACCATGCCTGTTCAATTTAATCTTGTCAATATTGTGTGTTTTCTTCCTGCTTTTCATAAAGAATTCATAATCTCTCACTGTTCTTGTTTTCAGTTGAAATGCACATAGAGTAGCAGAGATAGTTTCAGAAACAAATATGTTTGTGGAAAAGTCTTAAGTAGCAAGCATTGAGGCTATAATGAGAGATATTTTGTGTTGATTAAGAGAGAAAAGAGAATTATTTTGCATTGCTAGAGGGATTATATATATATATAACGGTGATCTCCTTTACACGGATATCTATATATTCATCTAACTATCAAATACTTATTATGTTCAGCTTGTTACATAAAGACTCAAACATTCAATCTTTTTGTAAATATGCTAGTGAACTGTTATGAAGATTGAGTAAATGGAGTACTAATGATTCCAACCAACACCATCTCCTATATATAATGATAATCCACCTTTATATGTTTAGTGCACTCATAAAAGGTTAGATTGTTAGTAATGAATACTGCGATCAGATTATCACAATACATGGACATAAATATGAGGAAGTCAAATTCTGTCAATAAGGATCTAAACTATATCATGTTTGAGTCATAAATCTATACTTTACTTCATGATCCGGACACCATGTTCTATTCCTTGTTCTTTCATGTGATTACGTTACCATCTACATAGGTATTAATAACTTGAAGTAGATTTTCTATCTCCCCTATCACTTGCATAATTAGAGTTTGATAAGGCTTCAACACGCAAATGGTCATGTCTCTCGTAGATCAATCCTCGACCAAGGTTGCTTTTAACGTAGGTAAGAACATGAAGAGCATCCTGATGATGTAGTGTTTTGGGTTTATGCATAAATTGACTCTGAAGTCCCTCTGTATACGATATGTATAGACGAGTAACTATTAAATAGATTAACTTCTCCATCAATTGTCTATGTTAGTGTTATATTTAGTGTGTTAATAAATCTTCTATGTTATATGGATTTATCTCTGATAACCCACTATACATATGTGTGTGTAATACTCCTCTCTAATGACAGTAGTTTCTATTCTTTCAACCCAAGACGGTACCAGAGCCTTGCTAGAAACCTTAGCCAACACAGGAATCCATCAGCCACCACATCCATGTTTGATGTTGCTAGGCCGTTGTCCGTTAGATTCTAGCCAGCTCACCACCATCGTGATGCCCAGTCACTGGCAGAGGCTCCAGATCCAATCTCTCCCACCGTCCAACAGTTGTCCAGCTGTCGGACAACACCCCAGGGGCTACTTTTGGCCCTGGTTGTCCCTCTTCCATCACTAGATGACCTTATCCGACGGTTCCGGTGCAAGTTTTGAGGCATTCAATAGTTTTTGTAGTCATTGTTTGTTGTCTAAGTCCACGTTGTTGTTAGTAAGTGTGTAATACCTATCTTCTTTAGGGAAACAAGTATATATTTTAAGTTTCAGTGATTTTTAAGGCTCTTTCTAGTCCATATCGGCCTTTCCTACCCTACAAATTAGTGTTTTCTTGACAAATCAGACCTACTCAGATCTTGTCCATGGTTGCTTCTTGTGACTCATTGCTCAAAGTTCTTGTTGATGCATCAATCAAGCTGACAGGAAAGAATTATTTGCTGTGGTCTCAAGCTTTCAAGACATTCCTTGGCGATAGATACGACACATCACACATTCTCTACCCGATGTTAAGGATGCGGCTTATGAGGATTGATTTGGTGATGACTGTGCAATCATTTCTTGAATGGTGAATAGTATGGATGAAAGCGTTGTTCGTTCAGTCATGATGTTAAAACTTATAAAGAAAATTTGGGATATTCTTTGTAGGACATATGGAAATGAGAAGAATGTTGTCAGAATTTGTGAGATTTATGAGCAATTATTTACATATAAGCAAAGAGATCACACTTCGTATCGCTTAATATCTCTGTTAGATGAGTTTGAGGTATATTAGCCTTTTGTGGCAGATCTTTCTATAAGATGAATAAGTACAGAGAGGAGTTAACAGTAGTGATCTTCCTAGTTGGCCTACAGGTAGATCTTGCTGGGTAGATTAGAGGATAGATTCTTAGTATCGACTCTGTTTCCACTCTCCAGTCGACCTTCTCACGAGTTTTACGAGTTTCTACTGGTTCTTTGACTTCCTTTGCTGTTTCAGATCAAACAGTGATGGTGTCATCCATGAGAGGACGTGGCACCCAAGGTACTCGTAGACGTGGCACTGGAGGTGCTCGTGGATGTGGAGGTGGTCGTGATTGTCGCAAGTGCGACCATTGTGGTCGTAGCAATCATACATTTGAGAGATGCTGAGACAAGTTTGGATGACTTTCTTTGGTACATCTTGCATAGTCACCTGTCTTAGATTCTCCATCATCGAGATCCTTTTCTCAGATTGTGACCATTCTCTAGATTGAGTATGACCAGTTTTTTCATATATGAGCCATTCAGTCCACTAGGACTGCCTCCTATGTCACTACTTTAGGTACACAAGCTTTGCTTGCTTCTCATGACAGTAATTGGATTATAAACTCGGGAGTCTCCTTTCATATGATAGGTATTCGAGATCTTTTCACTTGTCTTTCCTAGTTATCAGACATCAATTTTGTTTCCATAGTTGATAGTTGGAGTTATCTAGTAGTTGAGAAAGGAATAGTTCATGTTTCTTCTCAAGTTTCTTCTCAAGTCACTCTTGAAAAAGTCCTTTTTGTTCCTGATTTTTTTAGTAAATTTACTTTCTATCAGTGTAATTATCAAACAATTATATTATTTTGTAACCTTCTACCCTTTTCATTGTACTTGTCAAGATTTACAGACAGAGAGGAAGATTGATTTGGATCGTGAGCAAAGTTACGGTATGTACTTATTGGTTCGCGATGATATTCTACGAGGATTTGTTACTGTTGCTTTAACAACAAACTTTTCCTTGTTATGGTATTGTCGTTTAGGACATCTATCCTTTCGTGGCCTTCAACAGGCTATTCCATGGGTATCGTTAGAGTTATTTATTTGTGAGCCATGTTAGTTGGGTAAACATCATCATACTATTTATATGCATTAATTTTGAATTTTGAGTAAGAGTTATTTTGATCTATTTCATTGTGATATTTGAGGATCTATTCATGATTTGTCTGTTTCTGATTATTGATATTATATTATTTTCGTTGATGATTTCTCTCGTGTGTCTTAAGTGTACCTCTTAAAGGATAGACAACATGTGTTTGAGGTGATTAACAATTATTTTGCTGAAATTATGAATCAATTTTTTATCTTATCCAAGATTTTTCGTATTGACAATGCACTAGAATTTTTACAAATCAATCTTCAAAACTACTGTTCCTCTTAAGGGAATCTTGTATCAAATCTTGTACGTACATATTTCTCAACAAAATGATGTGGTTGAACGCAAATACTGTCACATTTTAGATGTGACATGCATTATTATGGTTGAGAAGCAAATTCCTAAGTATTTGTGGTCTGCTGTTGTATTTATTGCTGTATATTTGATCACTTGTATACCTTGTACTCCTTTTATGGGGAGATTGGTCTTAGAAGATTATGTCTCAATCAGGAACTATTTGTTTTTCTACCTAAAGTATTTGATTGTGTTGTATTTGTTTAAAATCATACACCTGGGTTTAATAAACTTGCACTTTAGGTCTTGAAATGTGTCATTATGGAATACTCTAGAACTCAAAAAGAATATCAGTGTTTTCACCCATCCACGTGTCGTTATATTGTTTCTATTGATGTTACTTTTCTTAAGTCCAAATCCTTCTTTAAGGTTGCAAAATCTGTTCCTATCGTGAAGTCTGTTCTTCTTCCTTCACCTCTTCACGTTTCTCCCACAGAACATAATGAGATTGTCTATGTTGAACAACAAGTATTAAAACCTTTACAAGTACATCATCGCTGTCAGTGGTCACCTGTACTTTCTTCGACAGATACTGTTCCAACTTCAACGTTTGTGGATCCTATTTACTTTGACCTTCCTGTAGCCTTACGCAAAGGTAGTTGTTTCACTATAGCTCATCCTATATCTGTCTTTGTTACTTATTACAACATTCATTTTGTTTTTGTCACTTTGTCCTGTTTATTTCTACAGTTTATTCCCAAACACTAATAGGAAGTTCTTTGAATTCCTCATTGAAAATCTGTAATGACTAAAGAAATGTAAGTATTGCTATCTCGAGCTACGTGAGAACTTGTAAATCATCTTAAAGGAATACAGGTAGTTGGTTGTAGTGAGTGTTTACAATGAAACATAAGGCAAATGATTCTGTTGAGCGCTACAAAGCTTATTTGGTGGTATGGGACTTTGCACAGAGTTATGATGTTGACTATGCAGAAATGTTTTTTCTTATGACATGTCTTAATCTCTTATCAGGCTGTATGGAGATTTATCTGAGCAAGTCTACATGGAGTAGTCTTTGGGTTTGTTGCTCAGGCTGCCTACTTCAAAAGGCACTATATAGACTGAAGCAAAGTTCCAAAGTATAGTTTCAGAAATTTAGTCAAGTTGTGTTCGGTAATGGTTTTAGACAGTGTTGTATTGATCATTTAGTTTTCATCAAGTCAAGTGCAACATACTATGTATTCTTGGCAGTCTATGTTGATGATATCCTCTTAACAGACAATAATACTACAGGGATTGCAAAGATAAAGGAATATCTATCCACATACTTTGTCACAAAGATATGGGAAAACCTAAGTATTTTCTTAGGATTGAATTTGTATACGATAAGGACAAAATGACCCATCTGAAATGAAGTATGCTTTAAATTTACTACATGAGACAGGACTCCTGTGGTGTAAATTAGATAGTACGTTTATAGAGTAGAATCCATTTTTTTTGGATAAGTCGTTGATGTTATTAGAGGAATTTGATAGGTACAGATGCTTGATAGGTAAGTTGATCTATTTGACTGTTATCCAGTATAATATCTCATGTACAGTAGGACTTTTGAGTCTATTTATGCATGAGGCTAGACAGGTGCATTGATAAGGAGTTTTACTTGTATTTATCTACATTAAGAGCACATCTAGGAAAGACTTAACTTACGGGAAACATAGACACTTACAAATTGAAGCTTATTCAACCTACGTAGGTGATTGGAGAGACAAAAATCTACATCCGGTTCTTGTACTAATGTACATGATAACTTGGTCATTTGGAAAAGTAAGAAACAAAATGTCGTTTCACGATCCAGTACAGAAGTGGAATACAGAGTTATGGCCCAAGCAGATTGCGAGATGATGTGGTTTCGATCCCTACTGATAGAGCTTTGTGTTTTTGTTGATCTTCCTATGGCAACGTATTGTGATAGTTAAGTGGTAATTTCATTGCTAGCAATTCTATTTTTCATAAGAAAATCAAGCATATAGAGGTGGATTGTCTTCACATTAGAGATACGATGCTATCTGGTCGCATTAGTACTCCTTACACTTAATCTTCCGAGTCGTTGATGATATTTTCACAAAGGGACTTAATGTTGGCGTATTTGATGGATTATGTAACAAACTGGACATGTTAGATATATTTGCTCCAACTTGAGGGAGAGTGTTAGTGTTATATTTAATGTGTTAATGGGTTAATAGATCTTGTATGTTATATGGATTTTATTTCTTATAACTCACCATATATTTATATGTAATACGTTCTAATGACAATAATTTCTCATTCTTTCAACCTAACAGTCTGTATGTATCGATATCTTCAAATGTCTCTGACGAACTATTCTAAAAATTAGGACTTTGAGCAATGAAAGTATTTTTTAGTTTGCATCCTAGAATGCCAGCCACTTATAAAATGTCAAGCACGTACTTCTTCTTTATAGCACTATCTTGTCCTTAGCATAAGTAAACTCTATGATCAAGAAATACTTAGGTGTCCCATATCTTTTGTAACAAAGTGCTATGAAAGATACTATTTTGTCTCATTAATGTCTACGATGTCGCTACCTATCAGGAGAATATCATCTGCATAAACTGCAAGAAATACATAGTCAGGTGCTTTTTTTATAAACACTGAGTAATCAACAGTATATCTTACAAAACCTTGATACAACACGACTGTAGTAAATTTCTGATACTACGCATGTGGACTTTGCTTCAAATCATACGAAGCCTTTCTGAGAAGACATACACAATCTTCTCCCTCAGCAATATATCTTAGGGGTTATTTCAAAAAAATCTGTTCAGCTAAATCACCATATAGAAAGACATTCTTCATATCAAATTGACACAATTAGGACTGATTGATAACAATGGAGAGAAGTACCCGTATAGAGTTGAGTTGAGTTACAGGTGAGAATGCTTCAGTATAATCAATTCTATATGTTTACGTGAAACCTCGAGCCACAAGACGAGCATTGTATCGTTTCATCGACCCATCTGGCTTGTACTTGATAATGAATACCCACTTGTAGCCAACTACACTTGTTTCTTCAAGGTGAGCAACTAATTTCATGTTCCACAGGATACTAATGCTTGCATTTTTTTTCATTTATAGCTGCTTTCCAGTGGGGACGAAGGTGTGCATCTTGGTTGTTTTTGGGAATAGTTTTTACAGAGATGGATAAGACAAATTGGCGAAAGGAAGAGTGAAGATGATTATAGGAAGCAAATGTAGAGATGGGATGAGTAGCAGTGGAATGTGCATCTTTTTGAAAGTGAAGGTTTGAGGATAACCGATCTACATACGTAAAGGCCGGATTTGGCTTAATTGGTGATGGCAGAGGCGGTCGTTGAAGATGATGATAAATTTATAATAGATGAGGCAAACGTTACTTCACCGATGTATCGTCGTTATGATTGGTAGGAACACTCGAAGGTGGCGGGAGAGGGGTGCCACTTGGAGAAGACTCATTGGACTCAAAATAGGACTTGGACTCCAAAAATGTAATGTAACACTAAATATCGATGATTAAGAGGATGATAACACTCGTAATCCTTTTGAGTCTTAAAGTAATCAACAAAGAGATACTTAAGTAATTTGAGAGCTAACTTGTTAAGACTTAGAGTGAGATTTTGAACAAAAGCAATATAGTCAAATACTCAAGGAGGTAGAGAAACAATTCTTTATCTTAACAAAGTCGTCTATAAGGTACCTCTCCTCTAAGTAGAGTGGAAGGCATTCAATTAATAAATTATACAATAGTAAGAACAACATTAAATTACAAATATTTTGGCATTTACGTTTGCAACATAATGGTGCGAGTCAGATCCAAAGTATGTCTGTGTTTCAGCTTGGTTACACTATTTTGCTGAGATGTATGTTCATAAGAGATATTATAAAGAATACCCAAGATTCTAAATATCGGTTTTGTGTCAAACATCGGTCTAACAAAAATAGAAAATATGTTGGATATCTGTGGAAATATTGTTGAAAATGTGATAAATTTATGGAAGTTTATGGAAATGATTAAAAAATTTGAATTTTGAATCGAAACTCTAGGATAAACTAAAGTAAACAATAATCTACATCTAAGACTATTTAAATCAATTTTCTATACATATATCACATTAAAATATGCTTGATGGACTGAATAAAAACATCCTAAAATTTAAATAATATGTAAAAATGCTTACTAAATGTTTTAAAACAAAAGTACTTATAAAAGTTACCTCATATATGCTTAATACTGCAAAGAATGCTTTGGTAATGAGAGGAGTTATCTTAGCTCCCTACATTTAGTTTTTAGAACAGCTTACTGATATTTTCACAAAAGGACTAAGTGTTAGTATTTTTAGATCTCTTTGTAACAAATTGGGTATGATTGATATATATTCTCTGATTTGAGGGAGAGTGTTAGACTTATTAGACATTAGTCAATTTAATTGGTGATTAGATATCCGTTTATTAGGTATTCCTCTATATATGTAACTCCTATCCTTGTAATGCGATTAATCTGATTCTTTTCTCTTCACAAATATTATGTATAAAAACCTAAGATCTATGTATTTTTATGGTAGATCTTGTAATATACCTAAGATTTACATTAAAACAAAAGATGTAAGTGTTAATTCCTAAGATCTAAGTGTATTATGTAAATCTATATCAATACAAAAGCAAAAGAAAAAAGGAAAAAGAAAAAAAATAAGCAAGGAATCATGGAAAAATCATGAGATATAAGTGTATTACCTTAAGGACATTGGTGTTGGGAGATGAGACTTGACGAAGGAGGAGATGAAGTAGTAGTCGGCCTTGAAGAAAAGGTAGGAAAGAGCTTCAACAATAGAAAAAATTATTCCCAATAGAGATAGCAGAGGATGAAGAAGAATGCCTGCAAGTTTAGTCTGTGTTGGCTTAAAAAACAGGCATGTCAGATGACACATGATTTCCATGTATTAAAAATTCCTAGTGGCAATCGACTCGCTCGATTTGGACGACACATGACCAATGTTTCCACTGAAACACAAAATTTCTCAATTTACACCTACATGTCGATTCCTTGATTTGTAAGACCAACATTTGTCGACACATGTCGATTTTTGGAACTATGAGAATACTCAAGGATACACAATAACTCTGAAGATCATTTTGAATAAATTTCAAGACATATTAGTACGAAAAGTTTTTAGAGTAATAACTAATTGATTTATTATTTGTGCAAAGAAGTTTTTAACAACATCAAAGACAAGAAGCTTATCTTTAAGAAGATAGACTCAAGACATTCTAGAATAATCATCAATGAATACAATATAATATCTAAATTCAAGAACAGACAAAACACGATCAGTATCCCAAATATCACAATGAATCAATTCAAACTGACTCTAAAGCGTGGAAAGTGATCGACACTTGTAGGTAGTATGTTGATGCTTGTCTAATTGACATGACTTACAAATAAAAGATCGAATTTATACTCACAAAAGAGTCTAATGAAGCTTCTGATGAAATGGATGACCTAGGCAACAATGCCACAAAAGAGTTGACTACATAGATGAAGCAATGGATGCAAGTCCACGAGATATCTCATTATGAACCAGTAGATATACTTCGTGTTCACGTTTATGGTCTAAATTAATCTTTTTCACTATTTGTAGATCTTGAAAGGTACAATAGAAGGGAAAAAGGGTCACAAAACAATACAATTGTTTGGTTATGGTACTAATGGATAATAAAATGACCGAAAAGTCTGGTGTATAGGACTTTATCAAGGTGAATATGAGAGAAAGCTCGAACAATCCTCTTACCACACACCTGACAATTATGACCATTGACAATAGCGACAATTATGACCATTGACAATAGCAATAGAACTTATGTCGGACATATATAGGAAAGGCGAGTGAAAAGACATATGTAAGGAGGTTTCAAAGTCTATTATCTAGAAACTGTCCTTACAAGTTAAGAGAGCATTTGTATTTGCAGTGGTGGCATGGGAGGTAGTAGTAGTGGATTGATCAACTTGCATATGAAGGAGTATAATTGACTTAAAAAATCGTCACTATTTGTGGTAGCTAATCAAGGGAATTTGTCTTGGAAGAATCATACTGAGTTAAAGTACACCTGTCAACAATATAGTTAGTCTTCTTACAAATATTACATTGAGGAGTTCTATCAGCGGAATGGATGTCCCAACCTTCTCCAAAGGATTTACCACGACCTTTGGTCGAGGAGATTATAGTCGACTAGTTTGGAGTTGTTACTGATGTAGTAGTCGAAATCCACTAGGTGCATGAAAAAGTAGATTAAAGTGTAGTAACTGTCTTGGCCCCGAGGATCTGTCTACAAATATGAGATGAGACACTAGGGTTGAATCTAGCTAAAAAGATTGCAACAGTCAACTCTTCCCTGTACTCCATCATTGAAATGTAGTTATGATAGACCTCTAACTCGTCAAGTAGGGTTCAAAGAGTATTGTAGAACTCTCAAACTGAGATTTTTCTCCTGTCGTCGACTAAATAATTGCTCATAGATTTCAAAAACTTTGACATTATTCTTTTCATTTTCATATATACTATACAATGTGTCCCAGATTTTCTTAACTATCTTGAGAGGCATCACGCTGCGAGAGACCTTCTTGTCCATATTGTTAACCAACCAAGAGATCACTACACAATTATCTCCCAATCAGTCCTTGTAAGTGATATCTTTCATATCAGGTGGAGGATGTGAAATATGCCGTATTTTCTAATGTGCTCCCAAAAACGTCTGAAAGCTTGAGACCACAATAAGTAGCTCTTCCCATCTAACTTTACGTAGGTGGCAAAGAGACCTCTAATCCAAGCATCACGTGAGGAAGCCATAAAACAAAAGAATATATCTGATCGGTGTCAAAAAAAACTCACTAAAATGGTAGAAAAAAGTCTGATTTTGACTGGAAGACTACAAAAAACTTGTCAGACAGCATGTATCCAGTCAAAAATTGCACTAAACTTCACACCTAGGCCACACACACAACCTTAGGTATATCTACAATGCAATTGGAACAGAGGCAGCCTAAACCATGGCTGGACAATTAATGATCGGTTGCACACAGTCGCTGGTTGGCCTAGCAACTCACCGGCATCGATGCAGGAGGAAGATGGAGACGATGTGGCTTCGAACGGAACACGTAGCGGGGCCTGGAGTGGTCGGAGGAGAGGCTTGACAGGGCTGGAGTAGTTGAAAAAGGGGTTCAACCAATCTAGACTGCCGTTTGGGCAGCGGTGACATGGGTGGACAAGCCTAGAGTGGCTGGAGGAGGGCTTGACATGGTTGGAGTGGTCTCGGCCAAACTGGACTGCTGCCATCCAGACGTGGGTGGACGGCATGGGTGGTGGCAGGTTTTTGTTTATTTTCTCGTTTTCTCCTTAAGTTAGGGTTATTGCTTTGGCACCATGTTGATTGGGAGAGAAAAAAGAATTATTTTGCATTGCTAGAGAGATGATATATGTATAAGGGTGATCTCCTTTACATGGGTATCCATATATCCATGTAATTTTTTGTTTGCGGATTAGGTAACTCTTAAGATTTTGTTTGCAGATTAGGTCTTCTCTTTAACTAACTAATATTTTGTTTGCGGATTAGGTAATCTGCAAAAGAAGTGATGACAGTAGTATTATCAAGCCTGAAATGAGAGAGAATCATGTTTGGTGGTTATGTATTTAGAAGGTAAAGCAAGGTATGTCTGTAAGGAAGGAAGACTTGATCTTCATGTTGATGGAGAAGTGGCATAGAAGTATGGTAGAAGAAGTATCAGATAAAGCTAAACAGTAAGAAAGCATTCATGTTGTGTGTCTCACATGGTGGACATTTAGATATACTAGTTCTCAGGGTAGATATTTTTATTGTATGATTGGAGGTAGCTTTTTTTGAGCGGCGATTAGAGGTAGCCTTTTTTTCCCTTGCATAAGGCATATTTCAATTTAGTATAAACATGAGCAGATAAAGAGTGCAACTTGAAAATGAACGTTCATACCTTCTCTTGTGAATTTTCATTCCATTTTGTTAAAAAAGGGTGTCGTGATTTTGCTCTGTTTCTTTCCATATTTAATGAGTAAACCACATAACATCATCTCTAACCCTTCCAAAAATTCTATCTTTGAAAATTGTGCTTCCTGCCACTGCCAATCCCTGTGTCTAAAAACAATGCTTCTTTTGTTGATGTAAACTCCCACCATCTTCCACTGCCATTTCTTCTAAATAATGAATGGTGCTTGGTGCTCTTTTTTACAATTTTTATAGATAGTGTCAAAGCGTCAATTGGTGACATTGAAATTTCTAAGTTAGAGCCTTAGAGGTGACCAATCCATACTTCTCTAGGCGTCAAGGCATCCTAGCATTGAGCACCCAGGCATCATTTTTCAATAACAAAAAAAATCAGGAATATTATATATACATATAATTAAATGATATATAGTCAATTTCAGACAATAATAATCTCTAATTAGTGCTGTAATACACCTTAAGAAAGTAATATATAATTAAAAGATCATTAAAACATCAACAATATATTCAAAACAACTTTACCAACATCTAAATATAAACGATAATGTCATCTTAAGTTTTGAATGAAAGATAGTAAGTGAGGAACATGAACATCCAATGATCCAAATAAAAGATAACAAATTATCTAAAGAGTTAATGTCAATTACTAAAATAATGCCTCATTCACTTCATCCTCCATTCCTAAATCAAATTCATTCTCAAATTCAAGACACTCGTCCTCTTCTTCCTCTTCATCCTCTATAAAATCATCTCGTTCTTCTTCAAAGATTTCCTTGGGGACTGAAGCTTACCTTGTAGCATGAATGAAGATGTGAAGAACATGAATGAAGCTTACTTTGTAAATAGGAAGAGAGAAGGAGATGTGAAGTCATCAAAAAACATGCTATAGTAGTCGTCGGACATGCTGGAGGAGAAGAGTCTTAGCAGTAGCCACCGGTTTTACAAAGGGAAGGGACTGTTTGTGGTGTTTTCTGGCAGTCCAAACTCTTAAAAACACGCAGATACCTGGTGAATCTGGCAAGGATCCGCTAGAAAAAAGAACTGGGCATGTAAACACCCAGTCCCTTCTTAATGCTTGCCACCTTATTAAGTATGGACCAATCCTTAACTTACCGTTTCAAAAATTTTCAAAGTTAGAGGAAACAGTAATAACACATAATTTTCCTCTTCCAGTTGTCGTCAAAATCCATGCCTTGGTTTTTTGTAACTTTCCTGAAAATTTCACCTATCTCAAGTTTGTCATTCCATTGACATGATAATACTTTCATTTCTACCTTCGATGGTCTGTGTACTTATGTAATAATCTTGTAGCACTTGTTTATCATTGCTAATGGTCTCATACCATGTATATCAATCTACACATCCATTTGCTCTTTTACCTTTTGGCAGTAATCAGTACGGCAATGCTAGAGACTGCAACTTTTATCATAATTAGAGGTTGAAATAACTAATAAAAATGTTCAATTCAGTACCAAACGTGAACAGAATAACCTACCTCTTTAGTTTTGGAGTTTATACTTCTCTGATTTTTTTTAACAAATGCCTTATTACATTGCTTCTTGGTGGTATTTATTGGTAATTTAATAAAACATTGGTATTGGCTCGGTCAAAAGGTAGTTACTTGGTCTTATTTTGTCTGCATGTTTCTCATGCACTGTACGAACATCCTCGGCAACCATCTTCGTCTTTGATTCAGATGCTTGCCAGTTGCCACAGACTTGAATGCTGTCTTAAAAGACAAACTTGATGCTTATTATGTATAAATAATATATAACTATAAAACATTAATGATGGTTCAATGTTTTTCTAGCTTGTGAATTGACAACTACTTTTTCTTGGTAGAATAATCTCCTAAATAAATCCTTTATACAATAAACTTTTGCACATACTTCGTATGTGCCCAACTGCTATTGTAGAGTATGGATAACTAAAGGGCGACCATTGGATGGAATAGAAGTTATTGTCTGGAAAACTATTTGGGAAATATACTTGCATTTGAATATGGCATCGACTAGGTGCCTAGTAGTGTTTGGTGTGAGCATGTGTCATCAATTGTAACTTTATTTCATTCATTTGGCTAGGGAGTAGGAATTGACTAATATTGAACACGGGATCGGGTGGTATCACTACCAAGATCTAAGGCTGTGGTTGAGAGTCGGGGATTGAAACAGTGTTTTTTTTAACCAGAGGGCGGTCAATGGAAGAAGAGCCAACTTTGCCTTCACTACTTGATTGCCACGAAGGACGCAGTGCATTATTGGTTCCGACCCATCATTTTGATAGTGTAGTGGGGATGTTTGGAGGAGGTGGTGTGAAATACATGTGATTTTGGCAATGGTGGAGGGATTGGATGGGCTAATGTCAATTCTATTAGGTTTCTTGTCATGGTAAATGGGTGCCCGAAAGGTATATTTGAGTAGGAAAGGTCTTAGCCAGGGTGACTCGTTGTCTCCATTATCATTTTCATTGATTGCGGAGTTATTTGGACGGTTGTGTCTCAAAGTTGAGGAGAGTGGCATGTTAGATAAGTTGTTTCATTGTTTTAAATTGTATACGGTATTACGATTTTATTGGTTTAGATTATTACTGAGAAAAGTTGTTTATTTCAATAAATATTAACATGTATTCTAGTGTATACAAGAATCTTTCTTTTTGTCTCATGTTACATTGGTGGATGCAGGACCATGGAATTGTTCGTGATGGGAGTAAGGACACTAGTGACACAGAAAATGAACTGTCAAGGAGATCTCTCTCTCAAGATCTGAACAGGCATGGTGCAGTTGTCCTCGAGGGGAGATCATTAGGTAGGAGAACTGTTGTTGTTATTAGAAGTCTTCCCCCAATATTACAAAACTCCTACATATGTATAGGAGATTATAATAGTAAATGGACAACCATTTAAGGATCTATTTAAATCAACTATTCTAACACCCTCCTCAAGTTGAAGCATATATATCATACACACCTAGCTTGTTACATAAATTCTCAAAGTGACTTAAGGGTAAACCTTTAGTAAATATACCTGTAAGCTGCTTAGATGATGAAATGAAAGGAGTAGATATGTAGCCGTTCATCACACTATTTGTGACATAGTGGTAGTTCAATTTTATATGCTTGCTGCACTTATGGAATGTTGGATTGTTGGCTATGTAGATTGTCGCTCGATTATCACAATATATTGGCATGGGAGAGAGATTGGAAAATCTTAACTTTGTCACGAGAGATCTAAGTCACATCATTTTGCAAGTAGTGTGTGTCATGTATCTATTTTGATTTTACACTCAATCTAGACATTATATTTTGTTTCTTACTTTTTCAAGTGATTAGATTTCTTCTTACATCAGTGCAATATTTTGCTGTCTCCTCTATTCCTTGCATAACTAGAATCTGCATGTGCTTCAATTTTGGAATGTTCATACTTCTTATAGATAAGGCATTTTTTGGGTGAGCCAGCTTAACAGTTGAGTACTCTTAAGTGCCCCTTTCTAATAAATCATCCTAGGTTTTTGGATGAACCAATTGAGTGGCCTATTGCATGGGAAACATCAAGTTGTGTAGCTGATTGTCAGATATACAAGTTTCTTAACTAGTCTTCTGTATTTACCAACATCATCAAACAGTTCAGAATCTAAATTTTGCTTGACAGATGTACCTTTTGATTTGCATTCTAACAATCCAATTTCTTGAAGTAAATTAAGAACATATTTCCTTTAAGATTGGACTAAATCATGTTCCTTGTATGCGAACTCTATATCTATAAAATATTTTGGTTTTTCCATATTCTTTGTAACATAGTGTCTCTTGAGATATTTCTTTGTTTGTTCAATCTCAGAGATATTACTACGGAACATAAGCAGCAAGTATGACACAAACCTTGTTGCTTTGCTGATGAAGAAAGAGTGGTTTACTGCACGACAACGAACACCATTGTCTAGCACAACTTGACTAATTTTTCAAATCATACCCTTCGACTTTGTTTGAGTCATAGTTATTGAGGTGCTCTCTGTTGATTTAACCCAATTTTTTGTCGGATCTGGGTTTAATAAGGAGAAATTAAGGTTCTATGTTTAGATGTTATGTGTGAGTGTCATTTATAATGATTGTTTGATGGTAACTTTTACTTTTACGGTCTTCATCTCATTACATTTTATTATCATCTTGCCACTTTTTTAACATTCCATTGTTATTTAGTTATTTCATTGTTTAATTGAGTTTAAAATGGATGTATTAATGCATAATTACATATAACAATATATAATAGCAAGGAAAAATCATGATTATTTTTTTTCTTAATTTTTTAATGGCTCCTAGGTGTCGCCTAAGCAGTTCGGTGACCAAGGTGCCCTGGCTTAATGCCTGAGCGCCTTGGGGCTTAATAACCTTTTTGAGCTTATAAATAGTTTTCTTAAGAAGACAAACATTGCTCTCTCTTTGTCTCTCTCTCTCTCTCTGAGCAGTATACTTTGGAGGTTGCTTCATAAATATCTATTCCATTAGATCGCTATAGAGGAAGGTATTTTTGACACCAATTGATGTATACTAAGCTTGATTGACGACGATAGAGAGAATAACTCGAATGGAATTGAGTTTAACCACTGGAAAAAATGTCTTATCATAGTTTATACTAATTGTTTAAGTGAATTTTTTTGCAACTAATCTTGCCGTGTAACTGTCTACGAAGACATTTGGTGTGTACTTGATAATATAAACCCCTTGACACGCAACAATAGTTGTATTTGTTGGTGGACAAATCAACTGTCATGTTCCTTTAGATAACGTTGCATTTAATTGCTCATTTATTGTAGCCTTCCAGTGTGGTATCTGTATAACCTCTGTGTAGTTCCTGGAAGTAGACTCAGAACAAAGATACAAAGCAAAGTGATGATATATAGGATGAAGATGATCATACGAAACAAAATTTGAAATAGGATGAGTAGAGATATGCCTTTTACCTTTACATAAGGCAATTAGAAGATCTGAATCACAAGATGATAGAGTTGGTTCTGCATACATAGGTGTTGGAGTGGTAGAAGCCTGAGGGGGTGGTTGTACACATGGATGATATGTATACACATGCAAAGGAATAGTAGTGCAAGTACTAGGCACCTACAAATTGTCAATTAATACATTGATCGGTAGAGGAAGAGAAATAATGCTAGTAGTATTATTAGGTTGTAAAGAACTAAAATAAGACATGGACTCAGAAAGTGACATCAACAAAAGTAAAGTACTTTCTTGATGTAGGATCATAACACCTGTACTACTTTTGATTCTTAGAGTAGTTTACAAAAGCACATTTCACAATCTTGGGAGATAGTTTGTGAAAGATCTGGAGTTGAAGTCTGCACAAAATGTACACTCCAAAACACACGAGGTGGCAAGTGAAAGGTAGGATGATCCGAATGTAGTCTCCGAAAAGAAATGCCCCCATGAAGAATAATAGACAACATCCTATCAGTAGTAGTAGTAGTCATAATAGTAACAGACTATAAGTATTTTAGTACATTCATTTATATTATGATTGTATGAGCAATATTTAAAATATGATGATGTTTTCTTTCAAATATCCCGTTTTATTAGGAGTTATAAGGACAAGTCATTTGATAAATGATATCCTAAGGAGAACAGAAATTTTCCATATCATGCAAAATAAACTCTAGAGCATTATTAGTCTAAAGTATACAAACAGGAACACAAAATTGGATCTTTATTTCATTGAAGAATTTTTAATAATATCAGGAACATGAGCCTTGTCTTTCAAAAGGTACAACCAACTGACTCTAAAAAAATCATCAATGAAAATAATAAAATAACGATATCTAGATGGAACATAACATGGTCCTCAAACATGAAAATGGATCAAGTGATCAACTTAAACTATCCAACAGTACTAGGTTGACTTCGAAAGATAACATGATGATGTTTACCTAACATACACAATTCACAATCAAAAGAAGAGAACAACATCCATGTAAAAGTTTATTGAAGTTTTTGAAGTGATGAATGATCCAACCGATAATGCCACAATAAGGGAGATTATGAAACAGTTGTAGATGCAGCAAGACAAGTGGGAGTATCCTTACGATTTAGTAGGTGCGTGTCATTATGTTCATGGTCTAAATCAATCATCTTCTTAATCTATAGATCTTGAAAAGTACAATGATAAAGAAAGAACGTGATTAAACAGTTTTGAGATTTGGTTATATGGATAACAAATTAACTGAAAATTTACGAACAAACCATGGTTACCATGTATGTGGAATGTGGAATGGAAATTGGAACGAAGGTCGTCACTTGCTTAAAGAAGTAGTACAGTGGGAGTAAAATACTTTGGAACGATAATATGAAATGAAAAACGAGGTTTATGGAATCAGACACAATTTTTGGAACATGGAATAGTTTTTGATAAGCGAGAAAAATAGAAAGTTGGTTACTTAAGCATTATCATTTTGTAATTTAAACTAATTGAAAGTTCGATACATGGAAGAAAATTTCAAGTTACAACACCTCTCTCTTAATTAAAAGTAATAAAATCATTAGCATAATTGCAATTATTTTATCAAATTGATTGCCATCTCATCTCTTGGAGTCTAACATGGGAATCATCTATAATTGTGTCTTTTGGATCGACATCCCACTTCTTGAATGAACCTTCTTTGTAGCTTTTATGAAATCTTGACAACAATTGAATATTTAAATGTACAACGACCATCTTATCTGTACTAGAGGAATTCAACCTACAATAAATATCAAAGTCAAACAAAATAGATATTAATGATAAAAAATCAAATACGTGTTATTTAAAATAATTATCTATTGAAATTGATTAAATAATTAATTTACCTATTTCTCTCCACATTATGGATGAATGAGTACGTACTCTAATTTCTTTCAGATGATGTTGTAATCAGTCAAGTCAATACCTTTCTTGCTATTTTTTGCTAATTCTAGAGTTTCATACTCATAAGTAGCACATCATTCTACGGCATTCATTGTCATAGCATCAAGTAAAGCAGTAGAAGTAGGAAATAGTCCTCTACGCATATGAAAATTTTCAAATTATTTTTGCAGTAGTCTTGCTTCATCCAGATTTGGAGCTATCTTCTCAAAGGCTTGAAGTACTCCATTCATTACCTCCTTGTGAATTTTTTTCTTGTAGTTTCTCCTTGTGTCGTGGTACTCACATAAGTCTTATCATAATATTTTGGAGACAAAGCAAAACCTAAACAATGTACAGGAACATTCATCTTCTTCCATTTTCCTAGCATTATGGCCTCAATCAGCCATGGTAATTGTGTCAAATTGAGTACAGAAGCAGAGTATAGGGTCATGGTTTAGACAGCATATGAGATGACGTGGCTTAGGTCCTAGTTTGGCTTTCCCATAGAAGTACCTATGTCCATACATTGTGATAATTGGGTTACGATATTCATTACTAACAATCCAATTTTTCATAAATATACTAACTACATAAAGGTGAATTGTCATTATATATGGAACTTGGTGTTGACTGGAATCATTGAGACTTCATATATTCAATCTTCAGAATAGTTGGCCAACATATTTACAAAAGAGTTGAGTGTTGGAATGTTTGAATTCTTATGTAACAAACTGAACATGTCAGCTTGAGGGGGAGTATTAGATATTTAAATGGGTTAGATGGATATTTGTGTAAGCCGGTCACCTCTATACATATGTAATCCCTCTTTTAATGCAAAATAATTGCCTTTTCTCTCCTAAGTAACATATGTCATGTGGCTCTAATGGGAAAGTGATACTTGACGTTAAATATATAATACACCTAACGCTATTAGCTTATTTGAATGATTTATTGTAGTTGTAGAGCTGGGGGACACAAGAACTGTAGCAGAAGCCCTTGCAAGCTCAAAAAAGGGTTAGTTATTATGCTCCTGTTTATTTCTATCAGCTTTTACATGCATTCTTGCATCAGGCATCAATTAGATTCGATACTTTTTGCTGCAGAATCTACTGAAATTTCTGATGAAAAAGCAAACTTAGAGAGGCTAGAGAGAGTTTCTCGCATTGCCGAAATCGAGGATCTTCTGGCACCTCGCAGTATACCATTTGCACCTCTATGTATCAAGGTGTGAAATATTTGCCATTGCCTGATGTTCTGGCTCTTATCAGATTAGCCTTGTAAACATTTAAAACGGTTTGTTTTATCAGGATCCACGAGATTATTTTGATTCTCAACAAGTCAATGCAGTTAAGGCTTTAGAGGATGCTGCATCTGTGTCAAAACTGAGTGCTTGCAGACTAAGTGCCACTGAAGCCTATGATTATCTGATGGATCAGATATCTGATGTGAAAGTGGGATTAAATAATCCTATTGTTCAACCGGAAGCAGCTCTTAAGGTTATTTATTTCTCCTCAACAGAAAAAAATTATTGTCTTGCTAGGCTTCTTACATTAATGATATTGATTACAAAAAACCATATTTGTTGAAATATTGGACATCAAATGATTTTGACATAATAGCATAGATAATAAAAGTTTCTATTTATTTTTTTTAAAGAAGATTTTGATACATGGTGCTCAAGTACCTAAAAGTGAATTTGCTGTTTTTTACTTGAATATGAAATTATTTGTATAGCATGGCTATATCAGTCCAGTTAAGAGTGAATGACATGAAACTGGAAGATGTAGAAGTTCGGCTCTTGGTTTTCCACTTCTTTTTTCTCGTTTCCGTCTACTTCTATGTTGTTTGTCTTTTTCTTGAATTTGTAACACACAATGATATCGACTCTTGTGAACCGTGTTCTTCTATATCCATACGCAGTTGCAACTTAATGCTTGGGAATCTGCATTGTTTGTAGCATGGAATTTAACAATTTGATACCTAATGTTTGAAAAAATGCACACTTCATTACCCCAATGTTTCCAAAATGATTAGACAAGGCTTAACACCATTGTCTTTGTTTGTGACTTGAACAACATACCTTTACACTTTGGTACTTCGATGTTTTCATATTTCAACAATTTGATACCTAAATTTTGAAAATGTAGGAGGATAGTCTGGTCATAAATTTATACCCTTGTAGTTGTGATAGGTGTTTCAGTAGTGGAGGGTTGTTTCAGTATTGAAGGGTTGTTTTCAATGGACACAAATAATGTTAGGGTAGTGAAATTTCCATTTTCAAATGTTGGCTACCAGTCTTTAAAACCCAAAGACATTAAGATCCCAAAATATAATTTTCCTTTTTTTCCCTGCTGGGAAACATATAATGGCCATCAAATTTAAAATTCTACCGTTCAAACATTTTAGAGAGTCGATCAGGTTAATCTTATACTATTTCTTATTATTTTAGGATATGTAAAAGTCTGAATTTGGTTGACTCAATTACTTTCTTAAATGTGTTACCATGTTATTACTCATTCCAGGATGTATCACACAATTCAAAAACTACGCACAGCTTATATGATTCTTTGTTATTCTGCTTCTTCGTAAAATTTCCTCCAACAATTTAATTAGTCACCCAATGCATGGGTTGTACATAGCTCCCCAAGTGACATTTGTTTATCCTTTTGGCATGTTATCTCTCCAGTTGTACTTTTCTTTGCTCCATGCTAACATAGGTAGTCTTAAGAGGAATGATGGTGCATCATGAAGTATGAGGAAATGGATGTTAGAAATTATTTAATCACTCAAACTGTACCCGTTCGGATGTATCCATATCCAAATATGACAAATGCGATTGAGGATATTAAATATCTATTTTGATATGTTAAAATAATAATTTTGAATTACAAGATAATGTATAATAGGCAAATTATCAGCCTGACCTTCTTAAAGTAAATGAGGTCCATGTTTTTTTTTCAATTATGTTCTGTTTTCTCTACAGTTTACTATCAGATGAGGCCTGACCTTCTTAAACTAAAATTATTTTTTCAGTAATACTGAAATTATTTTTTCAGTAGCTTATGAATGAAATATAATACAATTTACTGGAAAAATGCATGGACCTCCTTTAGCTTTAGTGAGACTAACATCAAACTCCTAATGTATAATAATACATATATGGCAAGTTATAAAAATAGAGTAAGGGTCTTGCAAGTCCAGTCCTACCAAAGTTTGGTAAGGTCTATTTAATTTCAAGTTTTACAACATCGACATGGCTAAGGGGAGTATTTTGTACTCCAAGTCTTTTCAAATCTTTTCTTGTATAGCTTTTCCCTTTTCTTTGGGCCCTATGGATGATTTATTAATACAATTTGGGTAATCAACCTACTCATTTTTGAAAAAGAAAACATTGAAATGGCAAATCTCAACTGTTAGTTGTTTTTAAATATACAATAAACATGTTTGACTTTTTATTAGTGTAATATTTGATCAAGAATCAACAATTGTATGGACTTGACCTCACCTAACTTGGTCATGGCCTGATTGTATCTAATACTGGCCTTATAAAAATATTATAAAAATTATAAAATAAAATTAAATATGTTTATTCAGATATGTCTGAGTTCAGACATGACATGTCCATCGGATACAATTAGTAGGTTTTGACTTCTGGAAAAATCACATCCAGAGTGGTAAAATCGTATGCATTCTTTGTAGCTTATTTTGGTACTGTTTATTTATCTATAATATCTCGTTACTTTTAGTAGGTTCAAATGTCTTCTCATTGGTTTGTTCAAGACAATTGTAGATAAAATGCCCTGAATAACAGAAATGTCTTCTCGTTGGTTTCTTCAAGACAATTGTAGATAAGTTGCCTTGCTGTGTCTGCTTGTTGGCTATTTACCTTATTTTTTGGTTATTTGTCCCTGCACTTAGCTTCTTCAAGACAATTATAGATAAGTTGCCTTGCTGTGTCTGCTTGTTGGCTATTTACCTTATTTTTTGGTTATTGGTCCCTGCACTTAGCTTCTCCATCATCCATTTGTCTATTACTTCTCTGTCCAATGTCATTTCCATTCAAGTATCCTAATTTGCAATCCTTGGGCTGTCGAATAGAACCATTTCCATCTGACAAGTTCTATTGTTCAATAATTGGACTGGTTTCTATTGTTCAATAATTTGCAATGTAGGTAGATGAAATTTATAATTGGACTGGTTTCTTGTCACATGCATCTCTCAAGATTACTAATTAGATTTCTAGATTTTAAATGTGATTGCCCACATTATTTTTGTGTTTAGTAGCAGAATTTGGAAACATGTGCATTATTTCTCTCTTCTAAACCCTTTCTTCATGTCAAAGTAGCAAAAAGGAACTGCTGATTGGCAAAAGTCTGCCATATATCTCTTCTGAACTTTTTCCCCCTTCTAGTAAAAATAGAAAGTGCTGGACTTATCTGCAGACTACAATGTTGCAGACATTCTTCAGTATTAGTAATGATGCATGGTAGGCTATCTTAGCAGTTACAAGAATAAGATCTATATTCTATTAGAGAGTGTGATTAAGGCATACAGTTCTTAATAATTGCTTTCCTGCTGTTTTTCTTTTCAGTAGCACTATAATCATGATCTTCTCTTTCTTGTTTTTTCTTCATAAGCATGCTATATGCTATCCCGTGCTTTGTTTAACTAACCCTTGCAGATATAACACCTAGGAACAATGAAGATTTAAGTACTCTGTTGATTTCTGCAGGCTTTCAATTGGTTGAATCAACATCTTTCAAGTAGCAAGTACCATATTGGCAAGAATCCACAAGAGAGTGTGCTTGATGGTCTACCTTGGAAGACCAAAGAGGAACTCTTGCATGTGAGTTGCTTTCTTGAAATTCAGTGCAAGCTTATAACCATGTTTCTAAATGTTGGTTTCAAATTTACAAATTTATGGCATCTGTAGGACATTGGTGGAAATATTGGTGGAAATGCGGTAAATTTACGGAAGTTCGTGGAAATAGTCAAAAAATTTTGAATTTCGTTTTGAAACTTTAGAATAAAATAAAATAAGAAATAATCTACCTCTACTTAGATCATTTCTCTAAGCATGTATGACATTAAAATATGTTACATAAACTTAATGTAAATATCCTAATGTATAAATAGTATCTAAAAATTAAAATGAATAGTTCTCACAACATTTAATATAAAAAAAAAGTAGAGATGAGAGAAATACCAAGGAGATGTAGAGTCTGATTGATGATCATATTAGATGTTATCAGTTCGCAAAATCGATGGGGATACCGTTGCCCGGTCAATAACAACGGGAACGAGGAAGATCTGTGTAGTTTTAGGTTGAATTTTACCTTTATTAGGTTAGATCTATGTGTTTTTATGTTAGATCTATGTAATATCTAAGTTATTAACATCAAAATACAAAATACAACGATGATTGGAGGAGAGAACTTAGTGAAGAGGAAAGAAAGACGTAATTGTAGTAGCATATCGTCTACGTCTGACCTTTTAAAGGCATTGTCGATTGACATGGAATGGACTTAGTGTAAAAAATACAATGAGTCCCCCCCCTCCCCAACAATAATGTCGTATCACCAAACTAGGAAATCAACACGTGTTAGTGATAGTTCGTTGATGCGTGTTGATGTTAAGAACTGTGCTTATGGCATTTTGACAGGTGACCATTCTATTGTAAAACTCAACATTTTGTGCATTTTATCACTTTAGGAAATTTTTTATCTGTTTACATGTTAGGGATCTTAGATTATGAATCATAGATCAGTTAACTGAGCAATAAAATTGCTACTTTTATATTGGAACCTTTTTTTCAAACCAGAAAATGATTTGTGTAGGTGCCTACAGGAAAATTTTCCTATAGTCATCTTATTTTTTTTGTTTTTAAAAATAAAATCTAATTATATAATTAGTTAATCTATAAGATAATCTATTATGTGTTAAAGTTTTATCTTAATCTAAGTTATATTCACTATTAATTTTTAATATAAAATTTAACAATTAGAATTTAACAAAACATGTTGAATTTTAAGACTTTTATATCAAGGATCAATAGTTGTTTAATTTAAACAAAAATTTCACCATGTATTTATGAATATTTAATAAGTATAACTCTACGGTTATTTCTTCTCTCTTATGTATTTATGAAAAAAAAAAGGATGTCTACATACTTCTTATATGGAGGCATTTATATAGGAAAAGCCCCCTTTTTCGAATAAAGATGGGATTTGTCCATTTATCTATACTACTATAATAATAGCAAATATAATCATTCATTTGACTGTGAGATGCCACATATATGACCTCTAATTTATGCCAACATCTGAATAAACATAGGTTGCAAAATAAACATGAAAAATATGTTATTTATCACCACAAGATGCCAAGTGTGCAATCTTCAAATGTCTAATAATTTTAAATTATTATTTAAAACATTTCAAATTTAAAATATAGCTCAAAAGTATTGTTTTAAAAACTAGAAAATAGCCTGTATACAGTTTGATTTTTTGAATGTTTTTGAAAAAATAGGCATTTGATGAAAAAATGATCGAAAGCTAATAAAAAAAAATAAAAATAAATGTCATGTCTGCAACCAACAATATTCATCAAATTAACTCAATATATAAAATTATCATTCAAAGTTTCAAACACAAATAATTTAATTCAATACACATAACTTTAACATATGCAATGATCTTTCAACCATGAGTGTATAATTAACATTCAACCACAAATAATTTAATTCAAAAACATAAATTAAATAACTTAATAAGTAACATGCATAAGTAAAGAACAAAATACTTAGATAATCAATTTATGTCGATGACAAGAAGTCAACATCATATTACCAAAAAGGCAACTAATTTTTTTAAACGACTAAAAATGACTATTTTCTAGCCATTTAAATGGAGAAAATCATTTAAACGATTGTTTAAAGTCTATCTGTTTAAACACCATATAAGTACATAACAAAAGGATGCCATGTAAAAAAACATTTAAATGGCCATTTTTTTTCTTTTTTGAAAACAATGACTAAAAATATCATTAGTTGATTTTCCCAGCAACAAACTATTTAAAATTTAAATGGAACTGTCTATATTTTCATGCTAATATGCTATAATAAAAGTATTATAGTTAATGGATTTTTATATGGATTTTTGTATTATCCATTTATTAGATTTCTTATAGGTTAAGTATGTGTTCTCATATATATAGGAGATTATAATCCTTTGCTATGATTATACAATATATGATTTTCTTCTTTCTTAACATGGTATCTAGAACATGGGTTCAAGAGAAACCCCAATCCCTCTGTCGATGGCTGCCGGAAACATTGTAGTGGCCTTCGGAAACACTGTAGCAACCCACTGGATCACTATAGCATCGATGGAGACACTGTAGCAGGCGTCAGAGTTACTGTAACATCATCGGAGTTATTGTAACGTCGTTAGAGTTACTGTAACGGTCAGCTAAAGTTAATGTAGCACTTAAAATCACTGTAGTACGCTGCGTTTTTTTTCTCCTTTTCAACCTACAGGTTGTTAGTCCTTTAAGGCTACTAACGGTCTTGTGTAGCCCCATCGTTGGTTCTTATGCCATGTTCTAGGCTGCTACTATTGCCCGTGATGTGTTAAAGGCCCTAGGGTTGTGTGTTTGTCTTAGGTATGGTTTTATTTCTACTATGTGTGCTTGGATATGTGTTGTCCGGTGTTTTTCAGATCTATTGTTGCCATTTGCTGTGTTGATTAGACCAGTTTGTTACTATTTTGCATTGTTTGTTGAAGATATGGCATTTTCCTCAACATTTCGTGAATTTTTTACGAGAATCTTAACAATACCTCGATAAAATTGAATGACAATAATTACCCTATGGTTCTTATGCCATGTTCTAGGCTGCTAGTATTGCCCGTGATGTGTTAAAGGCCCTAGGGTTGTGTGTTTGTCTTAGTTATGGTTTTATTTCTACTATGTGTGCTTGGATATGTGTTGTCCGGTGTTTTTAAGATCTATTGTTGCCATTTGCTGTGTTGATTAGACCAGTTTGTTACTATTTTGCATTGTTTGTTGAAGATATGGCATTTTCCTCAACATTTCGTGAATTTTTTACGAGAATCTTAACAATACCTCGATAAAATTGAATGACAATAATTACCCTATGGTTCTTATGCCATGTTCTAGGCTGCTAGTATTGCCCGTGATGTGTTAAAGGCCCTAGGGTTGTGTGTTTGTCTTAGTTATGGTTTTATTTCTACTATGTGTGCTTGGATATGTGTTGTCCGGTGTTTTTAAGATCTATTGTTGCCATTTGCTGTGTTGATTAGACCAGTTTGTTACTATTTTGCATTGTTTGTTGAAGATATGGCATTTTCCTCAACATTTCGTGAAT
>JAMKQA010010105.1:0-15462 GCA_024699735.1 Posidonia australis | reverse complement strand
TGTAAATTTCTTCCTGCAAATTACCATTTAGAAATGCAGTCTTTACGTCCATTTGATGTAATTCTAAATCCAAATGTGCAACAATAGCCAATATAATCCTTATAGATGCGAACTTAGCTATAGGAGAATAAGTTTCTTGATAATCAATACCCAATTTTTGTGTATGACCTTTAGCAACTAATCAGGCCTTATATTTATCAATAGACCCATCAACTTTTAGCTTCTTCCTAAATATCCATTTGCATCCTATGGCCTTTTTGTCGCTAGGTAAATCACATAATTCCCAAACATTATTCTTTTCCATTGAATCAATTTCATCATTCATGGTCTCAAGCTATAAATTTTTTTCCTTTGATTCAATAGCATCTTTATACTTCATAGATTCCATGTGATTTTCCTCTATATTTGCTATCAAACATAAAGACTCACAAGAATACAAATGATAATCATTCATCCAAACAGGTTGAGTCCTTATTCTTTTGTTGCTATTAGGCTCTACCGGTTCAATTCCATTTTGAATTTGTTCATTTTGATATATTATTCCATCATTTCCATTTACAGGTTCATTTTGGTTTTCCTTTATATTTTCCATAAGTTCATTCACATTTTCCATATTTGGTTCCCCTTCAATCATAGGGTCATATTCCGGGATATCATTGAAATAGTTATCTCCCACTACAAGTAGTGGTTCTATTTTATTTTCATTTTCTTCCTTTTCTTTTAAATTTTGAAGAAAAGTTGCATCCCTATATTCAATGATTTCCTTTTCTTTATGGAAAAATCTATAATCAAAAAAAATTTCACAATAACCTATAAATGTACACTTCAAGGTTCTAAAAGCTAACTTATCTTGTAATTAACTAGGAATAAGTACATGAGCTACAAAACCTCATTTCCTCAAATAATGTAAAGTAGACTTTGACCCGGTCCATAACTCATAAGGTGTACTAAGAATAGATTTGGTGGGTATTCTATTTAACACATGATTTGTTGTAAGCAAAGTCTCTCCGTAAAAGCTTTTGGAGAGTCCTGAATGTGACAACATGCACCTAACAGAATTCATAAGAGTTCTGTTTTTCCTTTTTGCCACACCATTTTGTTGTGGAGTATAAGGCATTGTTGTATGCCTCTTGATTCCATGCATTTCACAAAACAGTTCAAATTCCTTAGAATTATATTCCCCACCTCTATTTGACATTAACACCTTAATAATTCTTCCAAGTTGTTTTTCAACTTCTGACTTGTATTTCTTAAAACAAGTCAAGACTTTACTTTTATGGCTTATTAGATAAACATAAGTATATCTAGAAAAGTCATCTATGAAGGTCACAAAATATTCCTTGTGATCATATATTTTAACACTAAGTGAACCACATACATGAGAATAAATTAAGCCCAATAATTTATCTGATATATGTCCTGTTCCTAATGGTTTTTTAGTCATTTTTCCAACTAAGCAATGTTGACACTTATCTAATTCTATGTCATTAAAATGAGGTATCAAATTCATTTTTACCATTTGTTTCATTTTATGTATGTTAACATTAACCAATTTTAAATGCCACAATTCACATTCCCATAAGAAGCACATGAAGTAACCAGAAGCCACATCAATATTATTTATTTCATTTCCAGATATAACAAGTTTAAATAGATCATGCTTAGGTACAAATTTTCCCATGGCGAAGACTTTTTTGTCTTTTCCTATGGATACACGTTTGTTATAGAACCTGACTTCCAAGCCTTTCTTCATAAGTGTGCCAACTGAAATAAGATTCCGCCTCATGCCAGGCGCATAAAAGACATCTTTCAGTACTATAATGATGTCCCCCAAATCCAAGCGGTAGGTGACAACTCCTTCCACATCTAAATAGGTATTGTTACTTATGTAGATGAGTTGTTTCCCATGACTGAATTCTTTAAACGACTCCAATCCTTGTTTGGTTTTGGCAATGTGCCTTGTGGCACCAAAATTCACCCACCACTCATTTGTATTGGGAGTAACAACATTATTACATTCAATGACACAAATAAAGACTCTTTTATTCTTCTGTTCCGAGGTCTTGCCATTGTTTCCATCCTTATTAGGATAATTTGCTCTGTAGTGACCAAATTGGCTACATGCATGGCAAGATCCTTGTAGCCTTTTTCTTTGATTTGGCTTGTAGTTCTTGTTGTATCCACTCTTTCTCTTATTATTCTTATCAAATTTCGGCTTCATCTGCGCGGCATTTGCTTCTTCTATATTGGTTTCATATTTCCTTCTGCTAGCCATAATTTCCTGTTCTGTAGCCAACCAAGTAGGCAGTTCAGAAAGTTGAATTGGGCTAGACTTAAGAGATATGATTACCATGTCATAGCTATGTGGTAAACTATTTAAGATAGTAGCTATCTGCAGTTTTTCAAGTATGGGAGTTCCTGCAGTAGCGAAGTCCGTTGTCATAACTATCATGCCATTTATATGTTCACTACATTCTGTTCCTCTAGCATTTTGCAAGAGTTATACCTTTGAAGGAGAAGTTGAGTTGTCATTTCCGTTGTTTTGTAATATTTTTCCTTCAAAGCATTCCATAAAGTGAAAGAAGTAGTGTATATTTCAAAATATTTTAATAAACTGTCCTCCATAAACATGAACATAAGGTTTTTAGTCTTTTTGTCATCAATTTTTCATTTTTCATTCTTTTTAATTTTCGCTTCAAAAGTGTCAATTGACAATTCCAGAGGATCAGATTCTATAGCATGCTCAATATTATCATATTCTAGTGTATATCTTATTTTCCGGTACCACATTTCATAGTTTGCCTCATTCAACTTTTCTATCCTAGTCAATTCAGTTGTGAACAATTTATTAACCATTTCTTAAATCTACAATGAATATAGATTTTTCAAAATTTTAAACTTGACTATCCAGTAATATTCAAATTTCTACCAAGAAATTCTAGAAAGCTATTAAACTTTATAAAGACTAACAATTATTACTAATATTATTCCAGAAATTTATACAATTTCAATTATTGAGTAATTTTCAACAAAAAATTAATATAACATAAATTAACTTCCAATTAATGTTATATTCCAGAAATCATATAAAATTTCAATTTTCAACTTTTAATAACATGCAAGGTTTTAATTACCAATTCAAGTTTCAATCACTTGCAATATTAATCAAGATTAATTTTTCTATTAATCGAACATGAAACAATATTTTAAATTTAAATTTCTAACAACAATATTAATATTAATAATTCTTAAATATTGATTTAATATGCAAAAATTAAATCAACAATAATTTAATTTTAAATTCTAGATAACAATATGAAATGATTTTTTATAAGATTTCAATAAACATGCAATAACACTATTATTTATTATTATTGTTTTATTTTTATCAATACCAATATATATTCCTAACAGATATTTCTAGATTTCATGAACCAAGTTATATGAATTTTCAAAAAACAAAAAAAAAGATAAATAAATTAAACAAACCTCCTTTATTTACGAATTTTCTCTTTTTCTCCTCCTCTCTTCTTTTTGCAACACGGGTGAGAGTAGGGAGGGTGGGTGGGAAGGGGCGACGACCGGAAAGGGGGGCGTGCGCCGGCGGGCGGCGGAGGAACCGGGGGGTTTACACGGGCCTGTGTGGGGGCGGAGGGATGTGCGGCGCGCGGTGGCGACAGATGGGGTTCCGATGGCCTGAGGTGGGTGGCGATGATTTTGGGGGGCTTGCGTAGAATGGCGGTTTGGGCATCTGGGTGGTTCGCGAACAACGACCTGAGGATGCGCAGGACCAGCGGAGCCTAGCAGTGCGACAACGGAGCGGTTGTGCAAGGTTTTGATACCACTGTTGGCGGCGACGCGATTGCGGAGCGAAGCTTTTCGATGACGTTTGGGGGCTCCAGCGAGGTGGAGAAGGTGGAAATTCAAGGTACGTGACCCTTCAATCTTCACTTCCATTTATAGTGGAGCTATGACCCTCCACCTCCCTCCGCCTCCAACAACTCCTTCTCCATTTTTGGTATTCATCGGACATTTACTCCGGTTATAATTCCGTCCGTTTCTACCTCTTATAACCGATGGTCTTTAATGACCATCAGCTCACATGGAGGACATGGTATTAGCATCTGAGGATAGTTCCGTCTAGAAGGGTAAGTGACTTAAGAAGTCGAAAATTGTGTTGACCTAAACTTGAAAAGACGTTGGAAGGGAAGGACCTGTCGTTAGGTGGAAGGAAGGATTGAGAGAGAAAGGAGGGTGATTTGAGGGTATTTTTGTCATTCAACACAAGATCATAAATTAGAATCGAAAGAATTCTTTATTTTATCAAATAAATTTCTATCATTTCCTATAAAAGTTAATCTCTGTAATTCATGTTAAATACTCATTTTTAACAAATGAATCAAAAGTGGACTTTTTCCATAAATCCTACAAAACAAATCCTAAACTCCATCGGGTACTCCACACGTCCATTACTCTACTGTTTAAACCAACCTCGTAAAAGTGGTAAACATTTTGAGGGCAGTAGAGAGACACGTCAAATCTATTGAAAGGGAAAATCCTAGATTTTGGGTTCTTGTGAAAGGGACACTGCCTCCTCCATCCAAACCCAACCCCACAAGAACGCTAATTTGACCACGCTTCTTTCCTCTCCGTACTTCCATTGAATCCTTCAAAGGTCAAAATCTACATCTCCCTGGTGTCAATATTACGTCAGTCGCCGTGTATTGGAGTTTCCATCTTCCAAGTCCTCGTCTCGCCCACTTCTCCGCGAAGTTGCTGGTAGACTCTTCTCTTTCTTATTTTCCCACCATTTCGTGGTTGGAGGGCTGCGTTGGACTGTTTTGATACTGACCCACCTCGTGCGTCTCACTTCTGGGTAGGTAGTTATAAATATGGGAAGAGAACAAGGGGATGAGGATGTAACTGAAGCGGACGATTTGGTGCACAAGATAGACAACAGTCAGCAGAAGCAATATTGAACAAATCACCGGGTTGTTGCATTTGCAGGTGAGGGGAATAATACCCTTTTGTTTGTCTCATTGATTGTTAGCCTTTCATCTATTTGCTGAGCTTGAGAGGTGCACGTCTGTGATGGGTTCTCGTTTTGGGTTATTGGTTGAGGTCTGGTGCTTGTTACTTGAAGTGGGTCTTTTAGGTTGTTGTTGATTATTGAAGAGACTAGTCCCATTTCTGGTCTGTCGGTTTTTAATTTTGATTAATTTGGGTATTGTGTTGCATGCTTGGTTATGGTGATTTCGATGGGGAGTGTGGTGCAAAGTTTAGAGGTGAAATTGAAGATATTCTATACGTTTGATTCTTAACTTTTGAAAGGGATACAGAACATTTTTTGAAAGATATCAAGCCATTTCGGCTGGATGAAGCTTTGTGGTGTTTTTCTCCATTTCCAATGTCTACTCTCAAGGAGGTAGATGGAGTTTGGTCCATCTAAAAATTATTCAAGCATTGAATATTTAATTAAAGAGATAAGCTTCGTAAACTGTGATAGATTTCTGTCAGATTTGAAAAATGATTGGTGTCTGTGAATCAATGAGTTGCGCATTGCGATCTGTCAACTGTGGCTGCTCAATGGAGCGTCGTTTAGTTCCATCTGTGATGGATAAAATATAACAACTAAACAAGGGCGGCTGAAATTGAATATGGCAGCTACGTTCAACTTCTTGGTTGTGCATCATAGTTGACAAGTGATCAACTGGACCATATAGTGACTCGTTCATTTATGAGATTTCTCATTTCATAGTTTCTTTAAAGAAGCATACTTAGTTCTCATGTATCTTTGACTCTGTTTTGCAGATAATACCTCATTTCAGGATAAAGGATTTCTCTTCTGTTCATGGGGTTGTCCATTTCTTTGATTTCCTCCGGATGGTTTGAAGTCATGACTACTGCGATTTGTGGTCTGCCAGCATATGTTGAAGGTAGAATGCCAAAGTCCTTTAGTTTCAAAGGCAATGATAAGGAGGTGGCATTGAAATCTAAGAGTTTCAAGATGAAGGACTCTGAAACTTTACCTACTCAGAGAGGTTCCAGCAATATGGTCCTGGAGCAGTCTTTCAGTTTCAAAAATTGGGAACTTGAGAAAAACAATCTTGAAACTAGCGTTTCACTCAAGCTCCAGGGCTCTCATGCCAATCAATTTTGTACAACTAATTCATTCACAACCTGGAAGGATGATGTTTCCACACCAAAGCCTTCAGAGTGCATTTTGGAATTGGTTTCTCCAAGGCCCAAGAGTGAGCTTCATGCAGCTGCTGTTAAACTGCAAAAGGTTTACAAAAGTTACCGAACTCGGAGAAATTTAGCAGATTGTGCAGTTGTAGTTGAGGAGTTGTGGTGCGTATCTTTTCCTTGATTTCCTAGTTCTTCATTTTAAATAATTTAGCAATCATTCATACATGGGTCCATGGCTCTCCTTTAATTGATAAATGTCTTTAATTGTTTGGTTTTCTGCTTCATTGTTTAGGTGGAAAGCATTAGATTTTGCTTCTCTGAAGCGAAGTTCCATATCCTTTTTCGATGTCAAGAAACCAGAGACAGCGATCTCACGTTGGGCAAGGGCTAGGACAAGAGCTGCTAAGGTGAATTAACTTATAATTCACTCTACCTAGATTGCCTAAGATCAATTAAAATTCTGGGTTGTCATTTGCTCTTTAGTCTTGAGCAATCCGTATAATAGTCATTTGCCTTTTTTCAGGTTGGCAAGGGCTTATCCAAAAATGAGAAGGCTCAAAAACTAGCCCTGCAACACTGGCTTGAAGCTGTAAGACAATTATCTATCAATCACTAAATATGTTCAGAATTTTCACTACTATCTTCAAACAGGAGGGCAACTTGAATTTAATTACTATTTGTATTACAGATTGACCCAAGACATAGATACGGACACAATTTGCATCTTTATTACGATATTTGGTTTGACAGTGAGAGCGCACAGCCATTCTTCTACTGGTTTGTACATCCGAATCACCTCTTTTATTTTTGTTTATTGAAAGCTCAAAAGCCTATTTATGTCTGTTTCTCGAAAAAAAACTGACATCTTGTATTTCTCATCTTTGACATGGAACTGAAGGTTGGATATAGGAGATGGTAAAGAAATAAATCTTGATAAGTGCACTAGAACAAGGCTTCAGCACCAATGTATCCGGTATCTTAGTCCGGTAGGTTCTTGATCCTTCATATATTTACACAGCTGAAAGTCGTGAAAGTTTAGTCCCTGCTTGTTTGCATTCACATATGCGTATCGTTAAATTATCTAATTGGTTTCTATTGATTACCTACTTTTTGCAGAAAGAGAGGGAAGCGTATGAAGTTGTTGTCAAGGGTGGGGAACTTCTATATAAAGAAAGCAGACAATTTGTGAACACAGTCGAGGGTTGCAAATGGATATTTGTTTTGAGTGCATCAAGAAATTTGTACGTTGGGCAGAAGAAGAAAGGCACATTCCAGCACTCGAGCTTTCTTTCTGGTGGAGCAACAACAGCTGCAGGAAGATTGGTGGCAGAGGATGGTGTCCTCAAGGTACTAAGAAATCATCTTGTCGACTGAATTTACAAGGGTTCGATTTATTAGCTAGTATTACACATCTGCCGCCTCAGTAACTGTAATAGAAGTGAACCAAAAAGATATCTGATCTCAATTTCTCACATGATCCTCTGCATCACTTTCAGGCAATCTGGCCATACAGTGGGCACTACCTACCAACAGAAGAGAATTTCAAGGAATTCATCATCTTCCTTCAAGAAAATAATGTTGATCTCACCAATGTAAAGGTAAATTTACCTTCATTAGTTTGTCTAAGAGTTCTGTTTTCTCTTGACTAGGAGATTGCTCGTTGTTTCTTAATGTACATTGTACTTCTGAACTTACCCACATTTCTTTTTCTTTACAGAGGTGCTCAGTTGATGACGACAACTATCCCTCGTTCCAAAAGCCCGAACACAAGTCTGCTGAGGAAACTGTGGAAATTGAAGCTTCCACAGAGATTGACAAGCAAACCAATGATTCCAAGCTGGAGAAGCGTGAGGAGAACATCACGGATAAAGTGGAAGAACCATTGTTTGAGTTCAGCAAGACATTACCATGCAACTGGCATACTGGGACTGGGCCTCGTATCAGTTGCGTTAGAGATTACCCAGTTGATCTCCAATCCATGGCACTGGAGCAAGTTAACCTCTCACCTCATGTCATTACATCTCCGGCCGGGAACAGAATTCCGATCCCATCACCACGTCCTAGTCCTAGAGTGAGGTTATCACCTAGATTTGCATACATGGGCATCCCCAGTCCAAGAGTTTCACTTACACTCCCTACTTCACTCAAGAAGTGATTCAACTGCATTTCCTGTGCCGAATTGTATGTCTGTGATCAGCAGAGGCTTACCAACACCAACCACACATAAAGGGCATTCAAATCTTCCGACATTGACCAGCAATTTTGGTTTATCATTCTTTTGTATCATTTTCCCTTTTTCCTTGGGGCGCCATGATTGACTGGTGTTCCTTGAAAGTACCTTGCAGATGTAAATAGGGCCATTCATTTTTGTAGATGATAATGTTTCAGCTGTAAGAAGGAGAACCTTTTTCATGAATTCAAAGAGCTTATCTTCTCTTTTTTGTCGCAATTAATAAGTAAGTTGGTGTTTTGTTGATATTTTTGTAGTTGATAGAAATGACATCCTCACAATTTCGTGGGGGCGGTTAGGACTTAGGAGGTCATTTCATCCCCATATTATCCTATGGAGGACTTAAACATTGGGTAGATCTAAATCGTTTCTACCAAGGCCCTGAGTTCACCTCTTTTGAAATGAAACAGTCACTTAACAATCATAACAAGGCAACCAACTATCATGGTGTAGTTGGTCAGGAGAAGTGGAATTTCCACCTCCTCAGATTCAAATCTCACAGACCACAAAGAGAAAATATATGCATACCGATATAAAAAAAAACAATCATAACAAAGCTATCGATTTATATCTATACTTGCAAGGAGAATATGCCTGGGCACAAACCAAAGCATACACAACAAGAAAAGGGGACATGTGGTTCAAATCGGAGTAGTGCCTACTTCGAAGGAAGAGATACATTTCCGTTATCACAACAAGAAAAGGGGACATGTGTTTTCTTATCTCCTTTTTGATTTCTCTACTTTAAAGTAGTCTCTCAACCTCTGATAAGATTGTAGTCTCGTACTCCAAGCACATGAGAATAGGACTACACATAGATAGGTTGAAAATCCTACTCTATCCTAACTAATGCACAAAGAAACTCTAGTTAGGCATATAGGAAAATCATTGAAAATAGTGTTGGAATTTTAGTCCACATTCTAAATTGTAACACTCCAAGGTAATTTAGATATATAGAATGAAAAGGTCACTATCTTGAAGTACATGAGTGTATATACAAGGCAAGGTTGGTGAAATTTCAAATCTCAGTTTCCTGTACAATGAAATCTTTTAGGTTTACTTATGTGTACATAAGGCCAAGAGCTACGAACTTCAAGAGATTCATAGATGTATTGTGGCACTTTGATGGTGTACTTCGCATTTTACATATTCACATCGAGCCCAAAGTTGGCACCATTTGGTAGTCGAAGTAGTCACTTTGTAATAGTAATTCTAGTTTGATTTTTAATTTCAAATTTGAATTGAATTAGGAGTCTAATCACAACAATTACCTTTTTTGGAAGAAACTAATCATGAAATCTGATCTCATTTGAATTAGAGAGATAACTCTCTTATTTCATCTATTATGCGTCAATTTGCATGTGACTTCTCAAAGGATGAGAAGAAGGTTATTTGTGTGTTTTGAGAGAATCGAAGTTTGACATTGTGGTCTATTCACGAAAAGTACATAAGGATGTGTGTCAATAGTGTTCGTCTACAACTTGTACTATGGAAGCTGAGTAATACTTTTTAAGAGTTAGTGTTTGATAATATTCTAGTGGACCACATAGATAGATTTTTTCATATCATAATGAATTTTCCTCCATATACGAGTAAGATCTCTCCATATTCACTATAAAATTTTATTTCTTCATATATTCTATTGTACATGTAATGGTGGAACTACTCTTAAGTCACCCAGGGCATGTGTTCTAGGTGGAATTTTGCAAAATTCTAATGTTTCAATTGCAATTTCATGGAAAATAAGAAGAATAGGACACCACATGTAGGTTGCGGTCATCCTCGTTACCGTGTGCACACTTCATAGACTACAACCATCTTCGAACGGCTCCTGTAGATCGTACACTCCGACACTCCATAGTACTCACTTAAGCCATTGTGTGCCTATGTTGCCCTCCTCCATCGGAGGCCGGTCTATACTCACTTTGCGGCTACGACCTGCTACCTTCCTATGTTGCTGTGGCCTGTGTGTCGAAGGTCGAAGTGCCTATCCTCAATGGCACGCTACGTCCTACTACATTCCTTTGCTGCCTCGTGCCTTCTTGTGTAGTAAGGTGTTGCTATGTTGGGAAGTAGTGAGGTGAGTATAAATAAAATTTTATGTTTAGTATTTTTTAGCAATGAAACGTTCAAATGATCAATAAACTAGTTGATCTATTCCAGTCGATTTTTTATGTTTATAAATTTCATGATTCAATTCTTCGTTTTAATTATTATTTTACATTTTTGGAGAAACAATTATGAATTTTTTTTTGATAAATTAAAGACCTTTGTCATAAATTTCAAATGATAAGCCAATTAGTAATGATAGTGGTTTAAACACTTAATAAGATATTCAAATATTATTTTCTATTGATTCAAAGAAAACTTTTGAA
The DNA here is from genome assembly GCA_024699735.1 of Posidonia australis. NCBI lineage: Eukaryota > Viridiplantae > Streptophyta > Magnoliopsida > Alismatales > Posidoniaceae > Posidonia > Posidonia australis. The sequence goes on along the minus strand of JAMKQA010010105.1, from coordinate 4,668 downwards.
TCTTTAAAAAATATTTTGAATTCATGTTTTTTATATATACATCATATTTTTTAAATTAATTATGATACAATTATACATTATATAATGTCCTGTGTCATGAAAAATACTCGCTTCGCCACTGCCTACATTTTTAATTTGAGTTTCCTGAATCATCAATCGTATTAATCTGTGCCACTTTCAGGTACCAACCAACCAACCAACTAGTCCGGCACATCAGTCGTCCCCTAATATCTTAACTTGATGCACGAAGAAACTCAAGTTAGGAAACCCCAAAATCTTTGGAACATTTGTCCTCTACTCTGATGTGTAGAGAAAACAGTCAATATGACCAAGTCACCAATTGAGATTCAAAGCATAATATTCACAGGTTTTGTTCTCGTTCAAATGTTATGCATAATACAACCAAATTGAAGTCTCTTATCATTTAACTTATACGTGACGAAACATCAACAGCATATCTTTACAGAACTTGGTTTCTTTTGTTTCCCTTTCAAGACGCAAGACGTACAAGTATAAAGAAAATACATGTAGAACATGAATATTAATGAATATTGTATGGCATTTAGATGAGATTGTCATGCACGCTTGGTTGCCTGCACCTTCACACCATGCTTGAAGTTGAGAACCAAGCCATATTCGAGCTCCGGAGGGGTTTCCATCCTCTCCGATAGGCGGATGACATATTGTCTGTAGAGGTGAATCAGAGAAAGCTTGATCTCCTGCAGCGCGAACTTCTGCCCGATGCACGTCCGAGGACCGATCCCGAAGGGGATATGCGCATAAGGATGTCGTCTCCTCTCCTCGGAGCAGTTCCGGTCGAACCTCTCCGGCCGGAAAACGTCTGGGTCGGAGAAGTTCTTTGGATCCTTTGCCAAGACACCCAGTGCAAGCCATACCCATGTACCCTGAGAGTTGAGCAATACAACTTCGACTAAGCTTGTGATAGATATAAGTAATTAATTAAGTAACAGCTTAGCTAATTCTTTCTTTGTTACGTGCAAATCTACGTAATTAATTACCTTTGGGAGCAGATAGCCACCAACTTCCACTTGCCTTGATGTCTCCCTTGCAACTAGCGGTGACACTGTGTAGAACCTCATTGCCTCCTTCACCACCTGCATAACAACAGAGAAGAATTCATGAGCCATTGTCTATGTTTACTACAATAAGGTAAGGTAAAGTGATGGAGGGGATTATGGATGATGAAAGACGTGAGACTTGCCTGGTCAAGATAAGGGAATTTGGTCAGAAGATCCTCTGCAGTTGGTACTTGATTTCTTGAACCAAAGTCGTCCATCTCTTGGACTAACTTCTTTTCAACATTGGGATGCTTGCAGACTAGATAAACCACTGATGATAATGTAAATGATGTTGTGGCTGTTCCGGCAATGAGGTGTTCGTAAGTGAGAGCACTGATGTAGTCATAACTGAAAAGACTTCTGCCCACATCTGTGTCTCTAGCAATCAACAATGACGACAAGAAATCTTTCGCCCCGCTATCCATTTCTCTCACTCTCTTAGCCACTATCTGATCGATTCGCTTGCTGAGGTTCTCGTTCATCACGTACAATTTATGATCGGTTGTCCCGGGTATGCACTGAAGGAGCTGTCTGCATGGTTTCTGAAGGAATGGGAGAAGTAGGCCTAGAATGGTGGAGAGGGAGCCATTGAGGCCCATCTTGAGTGACTCCGTTGAGTACATGTGTTGTTTCAGGAATGCTGAAACTTCGTCGCCTTCATCATCAATGGCATCGTTGTCGTCGTCGGCGCTTTCGATGAATTCTTTGTGTGATACGTCTTTTGTGAGGCCGAATTCGACCCCGAAAGCGGTCTTTCCGATTATGTCTATGGCCATCCTCAAGGAGAGGTGGGAGAAGTTGACACCTCCTTCGCTCTCAGCTAAGTTATGAGTCGCGGAGTCGATGATTGATTGCATGGTTGGCACGAGCGAAGAGAGGTAGGAAGGTTGGTATAAGGGGATTATGGCGTTCCTCATGGATGCCCATCTTGCATCCCTGCAACAATTTGCAGATCGTTCAGTATATATTTTCATGCTATTAGATATATTCTGCCACGATGCATCAAGATTAATTTGATGTTCACATGACTTTTGCAGTTTTTAAGTTTATTCCAGTTCTAACACCAACCTTGTGAGGAAGAGGCCTTTCTCATGGAGAGATGATCCTGTAACAGGAGAAGGTTTGCTTCTATTCTTGATGCCCTTGAATTTCTTCATTCCTACCTCCTTGCAAAGCTCTGGGTCTGCCACCATAACCAGAGGTTGCCTTCCCATGTGAAACCTACACGAACATGAGCTCTTTAATTAGGGACGAGTCATATACACTTAAGTTGTACTCTGCCAAAAACAAAAAGATGGAAGTTGCTTTTTTTGGATTTTGTCCCATGATTATGTTTCCTACATGTTATTGTGTAGTCTTTATTGTTACAGTAATTGTGGTTTCAATATTGTTATTATCATCATAGATGCATCAGTATCTACAAACGTTTTTATTGTTATGCGCTTAAAAGTTTCATTTTTAAAAAGGCAAAGGTGATCAGACTGTCTAGATCAATTGTCAAAATGATCATCGCATATTTCCTGTTGGCCTCAAAAGATCTTTAATTTTCGGTCTATGATTTATATATTAATTACTCCACAGTGGATCATACTGTTCCATTTTCATTTTTCGAGGTCAAGGTGTGTCTATTGAATACAGCACAACTAAAGTGACTTCTCCATATTTCCTTTCAATACCTTCTGCTCTAGCTAGTAAAGGTGAAACTAATTGAACAGTTACAATTCCTATGATATGTGTTGCTCATTAACATGTCTCATTGGAAGAAATGGCCTAAGTGAAGGTGAAACATGTTCCAATGGGTTTTTTTTTTTTTTTGAAAGACATATAGTATTTTACTGACTACGGTATCATATATTTCTAATGAATGGGTTTAACATGCTTCTTTAAGTGGTCATGGAAGCAGTGCAGCACCTCGAACAGGCAAAGCATACATGCCCAACAAATTCTACATCCCAATCAGAATGAAATGCTTATGACCAAGAAAGTTGGCATTATGCGAATGCAATACTGAAAGAAGAAGGTTAACTATGTGCATCAAAATTTTCATACGCATCTAATACCACTAAAATACAGAAAATATAAGAAAAATTAACAGCTGTTACCTAAAAATTGGACCATATTCTTTGGCAAGAGCCCTGAAAACATCAGGTCCAAATTTAGCCAGCAATTGTAGGTGTCCTACCATAGGAGTGGTAGGAGGACCAGGTATCCTTCTCACTCCCCAGCAAGGCGCATAGAAATAAACCAGAAACACAACTACCAAGGCTAAGAAACCCATGAAGTATGGAACACAACATTTCATGCACCACATTCCCATCTCAACCCATTCCTTTGGGCTTCCAGTATTTATGAACTCCATGTGTGTTGAGAGAAAGATTAAAAAAACGAAGGCAGAAGAGTAGCCCTGATCGATGCCTGGTCAGGTGAGTGGTGAAGAGAATGCAATATGGTAAAACACTATATATAGGCCAACATAATGTGGGCAAGAGTTGGTTCATATTTTACCTTTTGAATTAAATAATGGAATTAAGGAACACATTGAGTGAGAGTTGGCATGCACATAGATTATTCTCCTCCGTTCTTAATGCTTGTGAGCAATAATTCCCACCACACCACTACCAACTTGCAGTGAGGATGTAACAAGGGTCGTTGGAGCTAAACAAGCATACGTCTGGTCCTAAAGAGTGGTCATGTCTGTTGCCTCTTTTCAAGAAGAGAACATCTAAAATAGAACCCTTTGTTGGTAGAGAGAATGGCAAAATGAACGACCCAAAAGATGGAGTAGCCAGTGGCAGTCTATTCCATATATTCTATGGGTTTGAGAAGATATTCCATGAAGAATGATTCTAATTAAGCAGTAAGCACACGCATGTTGATGCTTTACGTCTAATAAAAAGCCCCATCTGCCATTTTCATCTAATCATGTCATAAGTCGTAGGGGCCATCCACTGCCTGTGAGGTGACATGCCATACACTTCAGAGGTATCCAAGAACAGGGGGGAACAAGACCACAAGAATGGGGCCACAGTCCGACACCTAGACATGGAAGTGAAGGCCCGCCCAGGCCTGGACCGGGCCAGGTCGGTCCCCTGACTGGTCTGGGCCGGGCCTGCTGCAACAACCCATGGGCCCTGCACGGCCCATGCCCCGCATGTGGGTCGGGCTTACGGGCCAACGGGTTGGGTCGGTCCATCGGACCTAAAAAAAATATAATAAAAAAATATTTTTTTATTAATATATATTTTTTTGAAATACAAAAAAAAATTTACATTTTTACATAAAAAATACAAAAGATATTTACATCTGTTTTACATTTTTTTTCAATTTTTACATAAAGAATTATTCTTTTGGGGAGTCTGTTCTGCCTGTTGAAGTTGATGTCGCATAATCGTCTTCTTCTGATTCAGACTTTAAGCTCAAACCTTGAAAACGATCAACCACATCGTACCAATCTTTTAAGCAGACGGAGGCTTCTACAGACTTCTCTGATAATCTACATCTTTTATCATTTAATACTCTTTTTCCTGTAGAAAATGCAGATTCCGATGCCACAGTTGACGTCGGAATCGTTAGTAAATCTTTTGCCATT
>JAMKQA010010104.1:0-25527 GCA_024699735.1 Posidonia australis | reverse complement strand
TTATCGAGCGTACGAGGGTGCCTAACACCTTCCTCGTGCGTAACAGGGATCCTTACCCGCATTCTGGTTATTTCGTAGACTTGTCTTTGTTGTTTTTTGCATGATTTATCATGTATATGGTTTTCCTTGTCTTCCATAATAGATTAGGTGGCGACTCCTTTTGTTTTGCTTTTTTCGACGTGATTTTGCCGACCGATTTCGCATTCTTTTGCGGAATCACCTCGCCGGCATGGTTACAGTATGTGAACATCTAAGAGAAAACATCTGAGGTGTAACAATAGAAGACCATGTAGATAGCCTTTGCTTATGACTTGTCACTTGTGTTGAAGTAGGCTCAGTTATAGCATATAAGAATTTGTATGATGCCTTCATAAATGTAATCTGCAACCTTAAAAGGAAGATGATGGCAACAGTTCTTGTATATGAAAAGTAAGGAATACAATCATTAAAACTTCTATTAATTTGATGCTAGAAATTTCACATAATTTAATGTCAGAAACTACACATTAGCAAATAGATTGTCCCTTAGAAACTACATATGAGCAAATGTCAAAAACTCTACATTAGCAAATGAAGTGAAACTCAATAAATGTCAGAAAGTACTCTAAAAAGTAATAATACTACCTATATGTAGATAAGGAATCCCTATGAGATCCCACTTGTGACATTCACATGTTTTACTTGTCAAGTTAACGTCAAAAGTTTGTCATTAACAATCAATCTCAAACCTAAGCTCTCTAGCATATTGAATATTGCACTTCCTTGATGTCAACTTTGTTTTCTGTAATTCATCATGTATATAGGACACAATAGCTGGTATGTACTCATTCCCCTTCTTTTCCGATTATTCCTCATTAGAATCCTCCTAAGATGCTCAAACAAGCCAATTATCAGTTTTTCTCTTGATTCTAGGATGACATTATTCCAACTTTTGAAGTTATTGTTCTCAATTTGATCCCACTTTGATTTAATGCTGAAGGCATTCCTAACCCAACATGGATATGGAATGTTCTCCATATATCCATATATTTGAAGGCCTCCTCTCAATGAGGATTGATTCTCCTCATTGCTTGAATATATTTTGTAAAATCTGCCTCACTGTAGGCTCCAATAGCAATCCAAAGTGTATCCTCGTAAACCTTGTTCCTAAACTTTACTCTAAAATTAGCATGTAAATGCCTCAAACAATATCTGTGGTGTACACCACTTAGAACGGTGTTTTGAAATCGGTAATCTATTTTTTATTTATTCCAAAAGCGTACCACACATAAAAGTCTAAGTATTGTGACAATATTACAGTAAAGCAGCTCCATAGGTAAGGAGCACGGAGCCAAAATATAGAGGCTTAAAAAATATTACAGACCCAAAAGAGAGTGTCAGAGTAAATAAGGTAAAATAGTGGCCAATAAGAATTTGGCCAATCAAAGGGGATTATCGTCTACAAGAGCAGGGGTGGACACATTTTCATCCCCAGCATGCTGCTCAGAATTTGCAGCCAAAGAATCAATATCCATGCCTCTAGTGTGCTGCAAGGAAGAGAAGGAATGCAGAGTCTCATTTTTTTCAAAACCTGCACCCAAACACTCAACCCAGCAAAATAGTCAAAGATATAATGTCATTAACAATCATACATTTACTTTTAAGAATGTCCTGAAAATTTTTTTGTTCCTTTCCTTCTAAATAGGCCAAAGGAATATTTGCACAAAGGTAAGAGAGCCTATAATAGGCAAAATCGAACCAGAGAAAAGATATCTCCGTTCGTAAGAAAGAGAGAGAGGAGAGGAAGGTCCAGTGTCAGGACATGCCAGAAAAGGGCGGCTTCTCACCTCTCCGCTATCAGAGGAAATCTCTGAGTTAGAGATTTTCCCCGTGCGAATGTGTAACGCTTCATATTCCAAATTTTTATTATCATTTAAAAAATGCGGAGAGTGCGCGTAATGAGTGTCAAGAGAGTACAAGCAATAGTGCGCATTTAATGCCGAATTGCATTCATCAGTAATTTCCAGAGTTTTCGAAACAGTTTCCAAAGAAATCCCCGAAGTAGCAGACGGGGGAATTAAATTTCGTGTAGTTCCACATGGAGGGTATTATAGGGAAGTAATTTCCTCTGTCGGAATCTGGAAACTCACCGCTCTGCCGGCGACCGGTGAGCGAGCACCGTTTAGCACCAACCGACGATTTGCTCAACGGAGCAAAAATAAGGCTTACAATCATATCAGAGGAGGAGGGGATAAGGGTATCTGAAGGGATATTAAACTCCCCGCAGATGGCAAGATTAAACTCTTCCAGAGTTAAGGACTGGGAAGATAACCAACCCTACTGGGCACCGTCGAAAAAGGGCATCTCCCGTTACTGGTGTAAAAAGACCAAACAAAGCTAGATCAAACAGATATTCATCGCGATCTGTGATTATCAGCAATATAACAATATTTCGTAAAAATAAACTAGTCACCACGAAGACACCAACAAAGAAAAACGGCATCAATAGTAGCAGCAGGGCCTATTTCGCCCAACAGAGAAGGAAGAGGGGCAAAATCAGCTAGAACATGTAAAGTTAGAAATCTGCCCGTCTTGCACCGAATAAGACGCAAACCATTCGACAAATCGTCGAAGTAAAAGAAAGGAGCAGGGCAGAGCAAAGAACCAGAGAGAAGGTCTGGTTCAGCCCCGAGGGGGGAGGGAAGATGCTTCCCCTTGCCGCGTACCTGCCTTCTCTTTTTCCGTCGGCAGAGGCAACCAGGTCTGCGAAGGCAAGGAGGAGATGGAACAGACTTTGCTCCATTACCTTTGACGACATAGCAACCAGGATGGTCAGCCAGCAGCCTGAGTCCGGTGGCTGGAACTAGACTGTTGTCCCGATCCACAACCTGCAGGTTCCTAAAGTAGGACGCCTTTCCGAAACCCTCCCCGGCGAGATGACCGCTGCCCATCTCCGTCGACGTGTGGCGATCCACCCCCCTGCAGTCCTCCGTGTCGGCCAGCAGCCGGAGTCCGGTGGCTGGAACAAGACGTTCCTCTGTCCAGTGGTTGGAACAAGACGTTCCTCTTACCGCTGTCCTCTGTATCCCTGAAGGACATCGAGAAGGCCTACAAGCTCAAGGCCTGGTCGCTCCACCCAGACAAGCGCCGGGACGACCCAACCGCCACCGCGGAGTTCCTGAAGCTCGTCTCCTCCTACGAGCTCCTCAAGGACCACGTCGCCCGGGAGGCCTTTGACGCTGTCCTCGCCGCCCGCCTCGAGTGGGTCACCTGGGAGTCCCGGCTCGACTCGAAAAGGCGGAAGCTTGCGTTGGATCTGGAGGAGCGGGAGAGGGCGGGGGAAGTCGTGGATGATCCGGCGGAGAGGGCGAGGAGGGAGGAGAAGGAGGCGTCGGCGAGGTTGAAGGTGGAGTTGGAGAGGATTCATACTTAGAACGGTGTTAAAAGCTTGAACCGAACCATATGAAAAGAATTCAGTTATTAGTTATCAAAATACAATTGACATGCCACAAGCACCAAAAAATAAATAGTAATAATCATACAAGAGGTTATCATTGTATTACCTTTTGCCTGTTAAACATGAAGGTCCATCAACATTCTGGGGTTCCTAATGTTTCAACAACATGTATCAAGAACCATATCCAACTATCCTTTGGGGGGGTTTGTGCACCCAGAAAGTAAAGGAAATGATTTGACAGGAATTTCATTTTCTGTTGACCATACAAAATAAAGGTGTTTGTGCACCAAACCAGAAATGATTTCAAAGAAAACTTGATTCCTTTACTTTCCAGAGTATTTAAATCCCAATACTTTTCATTTCCCCCCCTCTCCTGTGGAATTTCACCAGATTTCCTAACCTATACCCCAATCCCTCTCCTCCTCATGAAAACCCTCTCCCACCGTCCTCCCCCTCCCCACATCCTCCTCCTCGTCGCCATCCTCCTCCCTGCGTCCTCCCCCTCCTCGCAGTCTTCCCCCTCGTCACTGTCCTCCCCCTCCCCGCGTCCTCCCCCTCGTCGCCATCCTCCTCCCCTCGTCCTCTCCCTCCCCGCAGTCTTCCCCCTCGTCACTGTCCTCCTCCCCACCGTCGTCCCCGTCGTGGTCCTCCTCCCCTCGTCCTCCCCCTCCGCGCCGTCTTCCCCTCGTCGCTGTCCTGGTCTCCGTCGTCGTCCCCGTCTAGGTCCTCCACGCCCTCCACCTCCGCGCCGTCCTCCTCCTCCACGTCGTCTAGGTCTTCCGTCGTCCTCTGCGCCATACAGGTCCTCCACGCCCTCCACCTTCACCTCCACCTCCGCAGCTGTGTTGTCCAGCAGCCGTCGTCGTCGTCCTCCTTCGGGCCACCTACAACTCTGACCCTCTCCTCTCCTTTGTTGCTTTTTTTTAAAATATAATTGTAGTTTCTACTTGTTACATGGATTGACTTGATCAGTTGGAAAGGTAATATGATGTGTGATTGTTGTTTTTTTATTTGCTATTTTTGCCAAATTGTGCAATTCAGAACTAGATGGATTGCTTCTAGTTAAGACGTTGGGAGATGAATTTTTCAACAACAATCATTCTTGTTTGCCTATAAGACGTTCGATGAAATTCTTGCATAGAAATATGGTCACCCATATTCTAGTTTCCTTTGCTTTCCTGAACAGGCACAAACAACAGAAAACTTGGTCAACAGGAAATCAGTTTCCCTTACTTTCCAATTCCTAGTAATTCATGTTGACTCCAGAATTCCATTTCTTATCAAATTTTGTGCACAAACAGGCCCTTTGTCTCATTTTCAACAACAACAAAACAAATTGAGAATTATTGACTATTGGCATCCATGGCTATCACACTTAGTAGAATCCCTTTGTATGGACTAGATAGATGACAACTATCAAGTCCTAAGAAAGATCTACAATGTACCATTCCCTTCTTCGATGCATCGAGACGTACAAATAACCTCTGCAAAAGAGGAGCACTACTAGGTATGGGCCTCTCAACCTGGAGTAGTGCAATTGTCCTTGGGTCCTTCAATCTTAGAATGTTACGGTAGTTCCAAAGTCTATTGTATTGCTCCTTGTGACAACTAGCTATTAATGTCAATGCCTTCTTCTTAGTTCTATATATTTTGGAATCAGATTCATTCAAACGTAGATCTCTCTACATACATTTCTTGAGGAGTTTAGCCTTCCAGCCTGAGTCATCTGTGATTTGATCAAAATATTGATTGGCCAACCATGTGAAGGTATTCTGTCTGTTTCTCATCCGTCTACTACATTTATGGCTGGGTTGCATGGTTTTAATCTAGAAACTGTACTCCATGGACACTGTAATCACATGCTAGCTCCTTACACTTGACTGTGACTCTTTCATAGTTGTTTTTTATAAACAGCAAATCACAACCAAGTCTTATATTCACAAGTCTCACTACATCCCTAGAATGCTGTGGACATGAGAACTTCATTCCAACCTTTAGCATTGGGTTCTCCTTGTCATACACTGAGTAGTTATTATGATTACTGCTACTCTCATAATCACTGTCTTACTCATCATCACTGTCATCCTTCAAGTTTGTTGGGTTGTAGTCTTCATCCTCACTATCTTCATCGTCCATGTGGACTTCTCCAGGAGGTACCCCTACATCAGTAGGAGTTGGTTGTGCATAATCTCTATACTCCAACATTTCAAGAAGCCAATCAACTACTTGTACCCCTATGACGTACGTGTCCATATGTTTGGACTCCTTACAAATTTCAAACATGTTCAATATCTCATTGTCTGTGTCAAGTAGAATAAGTCCACTATCCAAATCTTTTCCAAGAAGCTTGTAACAGATTGTGCTCCTCTTGTTTATATACATGTCTTCAAGTAAATTCATCAAATCAAAGTATGACATCTTGTTTGAGTCAACATTAAAATAGTATGCAATCTCTCCATTCCTATAATTTCTTGATGTTTCATTGTCAAGAAAACTCCCATAATTGATATCAAATGTGTAGTAAATTTGTGACATCTACTTGTTGTTAATAGAAAAAAAAACATAAGAAATTATAACTAGAAATCACTAGAAATACTAGAAATCAATCACTAGAATCCACTACCATCCCTATAGAGAAACCCTCATTGGAGTTAGATGAAACCCACCGTCGCCTTCACTATGAAACCCTTATAGGAGCTAAGACGGAATCCATCGTTACTCTTGTCACCCTTAGAAAAATCACAGATGAATCCTAACTAGAGTGAGATAGAACTCACTGTCGCTCCCATAGAGAAATCCTTATGGGAGCTAAGATGGAATCCACCATTGCTTCTGTTGTCTTTACAAAAATCATAGAGAAACCCTTATTGGAAATCAATGCAATATATAATGATAAGAGAAACTAACCATCGCTGCACCATCGGATCTTAGTCTAAGACACCGTCGTAGCTCAGTCGTCGATGTTGCCACATAGTCCTCTAAGGTTGCTGCTCACCATGTCGTTGACACAAGCCATTGTTGTCTGCCCTTGTGGAGAAAGAAAAGGAAGAAAAGGAAGAATGAAGAAGAAAGGGATTCGTGAAAAAGAAATAAAATAAAGGGCATAACTTATGTTTCATGTGAAAATTTAAAGGAGTTCTTAAACTTATTATAAATTGAAACATAATACAAGTTTAGGGTATTAGAGTAACAAAGTTGTTTAACTAACGATATTAAAGTGAAAAACAAGAATAGTTGAGAGTAACATAAGAAATTTTGTTTGACTAGTTTTCCATACAACCTTGGTTTGTTGGACTCAAAAGTTAGTCTAAAAATAAAAATAAATTTTAGCACAGAAGAAATTTTGTAGGGACAAAGAAAATAACAATCTTCGAAAGGTGGAGGAGCAATTCACGAAGTTCCGATGATAGACATGAAAAATAATAATATTACTATGTTACAATCAAATGAAATATACAGCAGTATGTGACAGCGGAATACCATGTTTAGGTTAAAAAACCAAAACTAAAATAAAGGATAAGTAGGTAGAAGTCAACATGAACTCAAGGATAATAAGACACTATCTTTGAACTTCTTGGAGAGGAGGAACAGCAATGATCCTCCAAAAAACATAACGAGGCCTGCTTACTTGCTTGAGCTGTCACTCCTTTCTGATTCAATTGGTGGTTCATGTTCAACATGATTTATACTGTCCCCATCTTCGTTGCCAGCTGAATGCATCTTTGGAATGGGGTAGATGTCTCTAGCATTTTTCATTCTCTCGACGCTTAGAATATGCAATTGAATCATCACCATTCCTTTTGCTTCAAACAATCGGATCACCAAATTGTCAAATCAAGACAGTTAAATCAATAAAGCATCTTTAGATGAAGAAAAATTATCGCAAAACTCCGACAATTGTTTCTTTGCAGATACTGAAATAAACATAAAAATTTAATAAAAACCATGCTATTTTTGGGGAAAAGGGCAAAGGAAAAAGAAGAAGAAGTTAAATATATTCCGAAGCACTGGAGCAAAAATGCAATCTGTTATGGTACTCCTACCTCACCTGCATAGATTTGCTTTTATAGGAATCTGTTTTTTGAATGCAAAACCATCCAAAAAATTTGACTTTAAATGATGTATTTGCTCTCCAAATTGTCTGAGAACGAGGAGACCATGACCGCCATCAGTAAGTGACAAATAACAACTTCCACCTGAAAGGAACCATTGGTGGTCCTTTTTCAAGAATAGTCGCAAGAGGATTTTGAGGAGAATTTTGTTTCCTTTTGAATTCCATCGAATAAAAGGATGATAAATTAATATCCAAATAAGATCCAGCTACCAATTTTCAATTCTAGCTTGCATTTTGTCAGCAATCACATGCCAGACTTTATCGGCTGTTTTTTGGAAGATTAGGGGAAAACCAAGATACTTTTAGAAGGAATATCAATAAGGGAGAAAATTTTGTATAGGTGTCTACATTCAACATAATTGTAGATTTCTTTAAAAAAAAAATAAATATAAAAGGAAAAAAATTATATAAATATATTTATTAGATATCTATAAATACATAATAAAATTTTCATTTAAATCAAACAACTATTAATCTTTGATCTAAAGGTTTTAAAATTTAACATGCTTTGTAAAAATTTAATGGTAAAATTTTAGATTAAAAATTAACAATGAATATAACTCAGATTAGGATAATACTTTAATGTATAGTAGATTATCATTTAAATTAATTAATCATATAATTGAATTCTATTTTTAAAAATAAAAAAAAAGGAGTGTCCTACAAGGACCATTTTCTTTGCCCATGCAATCAAATGAATCAAGTATCGATAATTCGGAAATTCAGAAAAAGGAGTTAGGGAATTTTGCATTTCTTTACCACATCTTATCTGTTTTCTCGTATTTTAAAAGAAAATCTAGAAGTTCATTCCGCATGTTTTCCCGAGCCTTTTAGGTTTCCCTTGCCACATCCTATCATCGTTTCATTGGACAGGACGAAGTCTCCAGGATCTTTCACATGTGATCAAGAGAAATCTTAATTAAGCAATCAAAGTCAACAAGATGGGGTATCCATGGGTCAGTATGGTATGGTGAGAGATGTGATGATGATGATGATGATAGTGATGTCGACATGAGATGAGGAAACTGATGATGATGACAAAATTTGGTTTGATGGCTTGCTTGCATCCATTCTGCATTTCAATTGACCCGCAAACATACACCACCAATCATTAAAAAAAAGGCAAAAAAGAAATCCAAGAGGGAGGCGGAGAAAACCCAGCATGTATGATGGTAGTGCAGTTTTTGTAAAGAAAACTGTTTCTCCACTTTAACTCCATTGTTGGCTTCTTTGATTCTCCGTGGTATGATTTTTACCCTCCCAAACCATTTGAAAACCCCAAGAAAGAGGTCTCTTTCTTCCTCAGTCTCCCCTCTCCCCTCTTCTAGTGGGATTGAGCTGCTGATTCCCTTCTTCTCTCTCTCTCCAAAGGAGACATCACGCTTCCATGAGCTCACTGGACTTGTTGTAGAAAGAGAGAAAGAGAGAAAGAGAGAAAGAGAGAGAGGAAAGAGAGAGATTCACTCTCCTCTTGATTCAACAGATCAGAACAAAAAACCCATTTTCTTCTCCAATCCCCCCACCTCCCCCCCTCTCTCTTTCCAAACCTTTTCCTCAAACACCTGGGCTCCCCCTTCCTCCCCGCACCCACCAACATCTCTTGTGTTGAGTGTTAATAACAACCCTTTCTTCTTCAAGCACTGGTCGGTTGGTTGTTCTTTTTCTTTTCTTAATCTTCTTCTTCCCTTTTTCTCATCTGGGTATTCCTTAGTTTTGCTCCTCTTCCATGATTCTGCTTCTTTCACAATCTGGGTTGCCCTTGTTTTGTTGGTTTTCTCCATCTTTCAGTTGATATCAGCTGTTTTTCTGATTTGGGTACTTGTCTGGTAACCCAAACTTCTTCTTGGTTTTCTCACTTGAGGCGCACAGATCTGTTTGTGTGTGTGTGTGTGTCTTTGGGTTCATGGTGGATCAGAGGAGGTTCAGCAAAAGGTCAGTTGATGGCTATCCTTGTTAGGTATATGTTTCTCTCTCTATCTGCTGTGCTTGTAGATTTGTAGAAAACTCATCCATAAATGTTGTGAGCATGTTCTGGCTGGGGCTGTTGGGTTTCCCGTGCTTTTGCTTTGAAACTGCTCTTTATGATGCAAACTCTCCAGAAAAGGTTTCATAGGTTTGAGGGTTTTTTCGGGTTCTCAAGGTCACAGTCCGTGTTGAGCTTGTTGCTTCTGTACCTGCTCATGGTACAGAGCCAGAGGGATCCCCCATTTGATAGCTCGCGCTGTAGAGTCCACGTCGACCGCCGGATGTTTATGTAGTATTCGACGGCGACAAGTCATGGGGAATAGTACCTCTCGTGTTGTTGGGTGCTTTGCACCGTTTGGCAATGGGAAGGATGCTGTGGACTTAGAGTTCTTAGAGCCCCTTGATGAAGGGCTGGGGCATTCCTTCTGTTATGTCAGACCAGGGATCCTCGATTCGCCTGTGATAACACCGTCGAACTCGGAGAGGTTCATGATGGATTCTAGCACCCTAGATACAGAAACAAATAGCGGGTCGTTTAGACAGGAGATAGCAGAAGACCCTTCAGGTTTGCAAAAACCCAATAAGAATTTCTCTGAGACCACCTTCAAAACCATATCGGGGGCGTCTGTGAGTGCCAATGCCTCCACTGCCAGGACTGGGAACCCCAATTTGCTGTTCATGAGTGATGCTCAAGAACCTGCTGCTTCATTTGAAAGCACGGCGTCTTTTGCTGCAATTCCATTGCAGCCAGTGCCACGTGGATCTGGGCCTTTGAACGGCTTCATGTCAGGGCCTCTGGAGAGAGGCTTTGCCTCAGGACCTTTGGAGAAAGGTGGAGGTTTCATGTCTGGACCGTTGGAGAGGGGAATCTTCATGTCCGGACCACTTGACAGCACAGATAGAAGCAACTTCTCAGCTCCCTTAGCTTATGACAGGAGAAGAGTGGGTTTGGGACGTCTTATGAGGAGTATGAGTGGTCCCATGAGAAATGCATTCTCTCGGACATTCACGAAGCACCTGCCAGATCGTAGCTGGATGCAGCGATTCTTTCAGCCAATGATCCAATTCATGGGGCATTCTAAAGATGCCAAATATCACCCTGATGCTTCACGAAATTGCCTGGAGGTTGGGCCATCTGAAAATGACTACAATGAATCCCGCCATCTGCAGTGGGCACATGGCAAGGCTGGAGAGGATAGGGTTCATGTTGTACTCTCTGAAGAGCAGGGCTGGTTATTTGTCGGGATATATGATGGGTTCAGCGGACCTGATGCCCCTGATTTTCTCATGAACAATCTTTATAGAGCTATAGATAAGGAATTGGAAGGCTTGTTGTGGGATTACGAAGATAAAGCCGAAAAGGAGCTAGCTGGACCTACTTCTATTGATAGTAACACTACTGAGCTATCTATAGATTGTGCAACAGAAGAACCCCAGTGTCCACAATTTCCCAATGACAGTGTGGAAAGAAATTTCTATGATGGATCTGTATCACTTAAGTCGAACGAACTTGAAATTGGTACAGGGAGTATGGTTGATAAAGAATCTGTTGGTGAATCGGCTGTGCCTAAAGAAATGGTATGTGTAGATATGGAAACTAATGACAAGAATCATGCGGGTAATTGTAGTCATGATTGCATTCTGGAGACCTGTGGAAGAAATAGGAGTGCAGTTGGAACTAGTGGAGCCCCAGAAAGTGACAGCTTATGTACTCCAACCAAAATTTCTGGCCAAGGCAGCAAAAGCTTGCGTCTTTTCGAGCTTCTTCAGATGGAGCTGATGGAAGAGTATGCTATGGATGGTTCCTTGTGTACATCAGAAGTTGGGAGCAGAAGGATGGAATCTTTTAGTATGCAGAGTGAAGACTTATGTTCCAGGGAAAGCTTACCTGTAGCTCAACTTGTTTCATGCTCTGGGAAGAAAGAGAGTTCTGGCCACTTGGGGGAGGATTCTGATAAACGAGAAAGCGATGGTGCAGCATCTGGCGAATTTAATGTTTCGAAGCAGAAAGTTACAACTTCGTTATCGATATCTGGCCACAAACAGATGATTAAACGGTCCCTCATTGGGGCAAAGTTGAGAAGAATCTATAGAAAGCAGAAATCGTTGCGTAAAAAGCTGTTTCCTTGGAATTATGATTGGCACAGAGAGCAGACCGATGTTGGTGATAGATTAATGGATACATCTGTAGCTATTAGGAGGTGTAAGTCAGGGCCTGTGGACCATGATGCTGTCTTGCATGCAATGAAACGAGCACTTCAAACCACCGAGGAGGCTTACATGGAAATGGTGGAAAGCACATTGGATCGAAATCCAGAGCTTGCACTGATGGGTTCATGTGTTCTGGTGATGTTGATGAAGGATCAGGATGTATATGTCATGAACCTTGGTGATAGCCGTGTAATCCTGGCACAGGAGAGGCCATATGATCGCCACAATAATCCAAATATTGCAAAAGATGATTTGAGACTTCGCAACAGGTCGAGGGAGTCACTTGCTCGAATGGAACTGGACAGAATATCAGAGGAGTCTCCTATGCATGATCCAAACAGCAAGATTGGCAATGTTAACAAAAACCAAGAAATTTCTATTTACAGATTAAGAGTAAAGGCTCTTCAGTTGTCCTCAGATCATTGTACAGGCATTGTAGAGGTAAGTATGAAATTAAATTTACATTCCTGTATTTCAATTCCATCTTGTCATGGTTGAAAGCATATTAAGCATTCATTTTTTATTTATGGTGATGCATCTAATATTTAAGCATTTCAATCATGTTATTGATAACTAGCTCTTAGCTGTTTCTGATGCACAACTGCAACCTTGAAGAAGTAATCTTTTCTAGAAATTTTTCGTAGTGATATTTATTGCAGAGAACCTTTAAATTTCATCGACTAGATCAATTTTCAGTCCTGGATCGCTGATTCATCCTAGGTTATGTAACCTTCACGTCTTAGTATTCCATTATTATACTGCTAAAAAAGGTGTTCCATTACTATAATTTTACATCCTTAGCTGTACATTTCTGCATGGAACAGTACTCTACTTTAGACATACAAATCCTGTTTGGCTGCAACTTAATTTTGACAAGAGATGTATTGTCTGTTAGAATAGGAAAAGAAACACAAGAAGGAACTTCTTTCATTGATTTTTTCTAACTGTGGTCACATATGCAGGATTTTTAGAACATAATGCTAGTTTAGACATACTATTCCTCTTTGGCTGTAGCTTAATTTAAACAAGAAATGTATTCTCTGTTAGAATAGGAAAAGGAACACAAGAAGGAACTTCTTTCATCAATTTGACTCGATGACATCATATGCGCAGGTTTTTTTCCAAACATGGTGCTAGTTTAGTCATACCAATCCTGTTGGTCTGCAGCTTAATTTTAAAAAGAAACACAAAGGAACTTTTTTCATTGATTTGACTTCATGCCATCACATATGCAGGTTTTGTTTTGATATTTTCTTGGTGGAATTTAAATATACAAGCAGGAATCTGCAAGATTACTTGTCATGGTACTGTAGCATTTCTAGCTTGGCTGCTCATTCCTGGTTTATCTTTTATGATATAATGCTGATGCTGGTTTCAAGTTTCAACTTGTATGACTTGAGATGGTTCCCATGTTTAGCTATTGTACAGCATTCATACTGCTTCATCTGATAAACCTGGTAGACTGACCTAGGGTTCTATTAGTGCATTGTTGGTTCAGTGTGGATTCATGTTGGACATTTGGTGTATATTGTCGTAATATGGTAGCTCAGAAGGGGGTCAGTTACTTGATTAGTTTATTAATTGAGAAAATATTTATTCAATTTTGTCAACCTTCTTACCGTTCTTGCATGTTGTGATATTTGCATTTCACATGTAACCTTGTGTTTTTCTCACTAGGTCAAACGCAAAGCACTTCTTCACCTGCATGCATATAATGAATTTTCTTTCTGTTAAAATGGTTATAGGCTGATAATGTGCCTGTTTCCATCACTTGGTTGATTGGTCAACTAAGCTGAAGATCTCTATGAATGCATTTTTTTTCCAGTTTAAATGACACCACTATTTTAGAGTTATGACGGTTTCTGGTAAATTCTGCAGGAAGTTATGAGAATAAAAGGGGAACATCTCGATGATGAACAAGCAGTATTCAATGATAGAGTTAAGGGGCAATTAAAAGTAACTCGAGCGTTTGGTGCTGTATTTCTCAAGAAGGTTAGTTGACATCTATTTGACATTCCTTTGGGTCTATTATTCTGTCAAACCTTAGTTTCCTTAACATCAGTAGTTCTTGAAACCTAAGTCAACAACCAACTAGTTTAGTGCCAATGTTCTCAAGGTGCCAAGGCGCCCAGGTGATAAGCTAGGGTGCCTAGGCACCATGAATAAATTAAATAAATAACACATATTCAGATTTTCCCCAACATATTATATTATTATATGCAATTATGTAATGATATTTTCATCCTAAACACAATTAGACACTAATACATTGAAATATACAAAAAGGCAAGATTTAAATGAACATTCCAATAGTAATCTGAAAAGTATAATATATGGCTTGGCATTGAAATGCCCAGCTTGCTTAGAAGGCCTTGACGCCTCGGTGGGTGACTTGATAATTATGTTTAGTGCTAGGATGAAGAATTTCAAACCTGAATACAAGTGGCTTGCAGAGAATCACAAGGATGTTGTCAGTGTGTCACTGACCCTTCTTTAGTCTACCTTGAGAGGAGGTTGCCACCCTTTTGTTTCCTTTGAGGAGGAGGTCATTGAGACTTCTATCATCTCCTTCAAGGAGGAGGAGGTCATTGACACTTTTATCATCTCCTTCATGGAGGAGGAGGTCATTGACACTTTCACCTCCTTGTTTCTCCACCAGCTATTTCGCTTCCAATCTAAATTCAATAGCGAGTGTTCTCGATTGTTCATGTGTGAGGGAAGGTATGGGAGAGGCAGGCAGGTTTGTTCTTGCGAGGGTGGAGAATCAGTTTTTTTCCTAGTTAAATTTGTGCACAGGACTGAGAGTGAGGGACCTAATCTCTGTCCAATGGGAGTAAGGTGAAAAATCATATTCGTTATTGACTGTGTGTGCTACCTTGTAAATTCTGAAACCTATTGGGATTGTGGGGAGGGGGGAGTTGTTGAGGGGTTTTAGACCATTGGGTAGTAAATTGAAACTTGGAGTCAACCTTAGGGTGAGGATTAGGTTATTTACTATTTTTTACACATATACATAGTCAATAAATAATACATAAAAACCAGCATGTTATGTTTTTGTAAAATATGAACAGTTTTTTACCGAAAAATATATTGTTACAAAGTCAATGTCCTAAGAGGGTTTATTGCCCTTCATCTTCCTTTCCTTTGGTGTGAACAAATACCATGAATGGGGTTGGTCGAATGGAAAGACATTCCATCCATTTCCTTTCCCTTGGTCTCCTAGAGCACAAATCACACCAAAGAATTGAGAGAAGGAAACATTCTAGTTAATTGGATTTGGGATCTAATGGAAGAGTGAAAGTGGAGGGTGGGGGAAGGGGAATCAAACAAGAGCATACCACAAGGGCAGAATTGCTAGACTATGATGTGAAAACTAGGAGAAGAGTGAAGGAAAGGGAATATGTTGAGAAAAATCAGAATAACATGGACAAATCAAATATTAGAAATGAGTGAGAGAGAAGGGTCTAATCGCCCAAATAATATAGTGCAATTTAATTTTCATTTCGGATAGGTCACCTTTGTTCCAAGTTGTTCAAAGGAGCCTTGTCTAAAGACTCTAAATGGAGTTTCTTGGGCTCAGGCTCTATTGTTAACTTCCTTTGTTAACTTTTCTCCATCTATGTTGTTGAATCTTGGAGACTGTTTATTTTTGGGTTCATAGAGGAGTAGGGGGCCTTGAGTCTCTAGGTCCATCTTGTGAAAGAGTGCGCAAGGACCTATGATAAGTGATAACCCAAAGAATCAAGTGAATTTCTCTTGTGTAATTTCCTTATATTTCATTGTCTCTATTTTTTGCTCTTGTTTTGTAGTTGAGCAGCACAATTTCTTCACTGGTTCAATCCATTCATGATGGCACCCTTTTAATTTGTAATATATACACTCCATCTATAAATAGAGTAAGAATCATCTAATTGTTCAGGACTTGAGTGTTGAGTTGTACACTCCATGTAACACAAGCTACATAACTAGAGGAATGGTTTTTTGTAAACGATTAGCTTATTGTCTTAACAAGTTTGATATAAGTGGATTGAGGTCATGGAATAGAGAGCTTATCGATAACAAAGTGGCAATTTTTGATACATACCTTGTTGACTGATTAATACATTTGATAGGTGCTTAATAAAAAAAGTGGGTTAAAGGGATGTGCCTCCTTGTAACTCTTATGAATGAAATATAATGGAATGGTTAGATAATCAGATGCCCTTTTACTCACTAAACTAAAATCACCTAGTTTCTAGGTTAGTACAGGGTAGTTGGGTAGGTTATGGCCATGGTTCTTAACATCAACACGTGTAGTGGAATATCGACACATGTTAGTTTCCTAGCTGGGTGATATGGTATTATGGGGTAAGTTACAGAGTACTTGATGTTTAGGGGGGAGGTGTTGACTCGTTTTGGTGAGCATGTTGGTCAACTCAGTGTACTTTTTACACTGAGTACATCCCCATGTCAGTCCATCTCATGTCAGTTGGCATGGCTTTTAAAAGGCCCGATACAAATGACATACTATTGCCATTGCATCTTTCCTTCTTCTTCATGAAGTTCTCTCCTTTGGTCTTCCTTGTATCTCCTTTCTCTTCTCTTCTTGCAAAAGTGATGCAACTTGATATATGATTGTATCAATTGTCTATTACATAGATAATGGATATATTACATAGATCTAACCTAATCATGCATAGCTTTAACCTAATAATTCTATAAATTCTATAAAATCAGTAAAATCCGTATACTCATAATCGTATATTGTTTCGAGATGGGGGCACTACGCCTACTCCCTTTATACCCCTTGGACCTTGTGAAGTGGCAATAACTGAGATGGTCCTCAATCAGATTTTATATCTCTAACATTTAAGTATTCTTTCGTCTGTACTTTCTCTTTATGTTAAATGTTGTGAGAATTATTCATTTTAAACATATACTAAGTATTTTTTTTAAGTATGATTTATATATTTATTAAGTATTTTTAGGTACTATTTATGCCTTTTAGGATATTTATATTTAGTTTATGCAATGTATTTTAATATGATACATGTTTAGAAAGTGGACCTAAGTAGCCTTAGATGTAAATTATTGTTTACTTTAGCTTATCTTAGAGTTTAAAATCGAATTTTGAAGTTTTTTAACCATTTCCATAGATTTTCATAAATTTACTGTGTTTCCAACAACATTTCCACTGATGTCTTGCACGCTTCCTATTTTTTTGGGACTGCCATGAAACTAACATTTAAAACCTTGGTTATGCCTGATGTGATGGTGCCAATTTCTTTTTTTCCCTAATGCTAGTTAGGACAATAGCTTCCTACTTTGTAGGAGTATTGCTGATTTTTTTAGTTGATGTGTTGAGACAAGAATTAGTTGAAAACAGAACATTGAGCAACTGGATTCTGCATGTATTATGAACATCTAGTGATGAGTTTATTGTCATACAAATAATTCAATTGATCTCATGGTCATCCTTATGAGGCAATGCAGCATCACTTCCACATTTTCATCTTTTTCATCATATTAGATTTACTTGTCCTGCCCCAGATGAACTCCATGTCTGTTCCAATTCAAATACAAGATAAATAAGAGTGAAATATGCACCAACAGGGAGATCCGAGTTTAATGAGAGAGTTTGATTGGTGTTGAAACTTGAGATACAATTGCAAAGTGAACATGTTAATGTGTTATGTGCAAACAAAGCCTAGTTGTTTTGGAAGACAATGTAGAATAATACCACTAATTTCCATGTTATGGAAAGAAAAATTGACATGAAATACCTATTTCTGTGAGGATCATAACAATCCCATTTACATGCTTGTTGTGATCCAAATGTCATGCAATCCTGATGTCAAACTATAAAAGCATTGGAGTAGCATCAATGTACCATTCTCTTGGTTTACCATAGCATCTTATTTTAATTCAGCTGTGCTTTAACCATAGAATTGTAGCCATAGGATAACATGCCATGGCGGTGTTCTGAATTCTCATGATGGTGTATCGTATAGCTAGAGGCCATATTAGGACTGTTGAAATAGTTACTGAGAATATTAGTCCAACATCGACTAATCAAAAATTATTCTACCTATCATGTAGAGATGGTGTTCACTATCTTTCACTAGAGTGCTTATGTTTTAGTGAGTTTTTCTTATCAAATTTAGCAATTATCATGGTATTGAGAGAAAGGTCGATCTATAGGTCCACTCCACCCATACTGTCCATATGATATACTGAATATTATACAGCTGCATGTGTGGGGGAATTTGAGAATATAGTCTTGCATATATGTATATATATTGATGTGGTCTTCCATCTCTCGTTTAAGTTTTTGGGTTTAAATGAGTGGTGGCCCATCAAATTTAGCAAATAGCCACCACTCATTAAAACACTATGTCAGATATATAGTGATGTGGTCTTCCATCTCTCGTTTAAGTACTTATGTCAGATATAGTGGACCACATCTATGTATTAAATGTAGAATATATTTTGATTAGGTGATGTGGAACTAAATTCTCAGCAAGATTTTTTTCAGCAGTCCTTGATCTCAAGAGTATTGAGATATGTTGTTTGACCAGGCATTTTAAATTGAATTAGATAGAATTATACTGCTATATATAATTACTGATATCAATGTAGCTCTTTGATGATGTCTAGATACTTCTAATCTCACCTGTATACTTGATATTGCCATCATTTTTGTCAACTGACCACTAGCAAACTGGATGCAGCCAAAATTTAATGAAGCTTTGCTGGAGATGTTTCGGATTGACTATATTGGAACTTCTCCCTATGTTAGCTGCAGTCCCTCGGTTCTCCATCATCGTCTTTGCTCAAATGACCGTTTCTTGGTTCTTTCTTCTGATGGCCTATACCAGTATTTTAGCAATGATGAGGTGGTTTCTCATGTTGCTTGGTTCATGGAGAATATGCCAGAAGGTGACCCTGCACAATATCTCATTGCAGAGTTGCTGTTTCGTGCTGCCAAGAAAAATGGTAGAGTTTTCATCTTTTAAGATATACACTACTTGAGAATATTTTTCTATATGCATGATGTCATCTAATTGAACACCTAATGCTTGGGCATAACATACGGTGCATCAGGTGATATCATCTAGAGCAATTGGACTTGTGCTCTAGATTTAATTACACCTAGAATGGTAATTTTTTTAACTGGTTAATTTAATATTAATCTCTCATTTATAACCTGGTGCACATTTGTTTTGATTAACTAAAGACAAGGAAAGAATGCCCGATACATCTCTGACATTTTAGTTCATCATATTCTTAATTTGAGCGATCACCTTACTCTATTAATGTTGAAAGGCTTTTGGCTGCAAGATGAAATCTGTTGTAAAGCATCAATGGAAACTGTTGGGGACTTTGGGGGTTTTGGAACTTTGTACCAAATTTACATTGTTTTTCTTCTTCTTGATGCAGGGATGGACTTCCATGAGTTGCTGGATATTCCACAAGGTGATCGGCGGAAGTATCATGATGATGTATCTGTCATGGTTATTTCTCTTGAAGGTAGAATTTGGAGATCATCTGGTTGATTATATTTCACATTATGGCTTCTCATAACACAACAATTTTTTATCGAGAGAAATCATTCATTGTTCTTTTGCCATCCCAATACCAATAGTTTCCAGCTTCTTTTCCCACTTCGTATTTCTTTGATACCTTCTTCATGGTCAGTTGCTTAGCCAAATCCTCGTAAACATAAAATTGTGTGCCGTCTATTGCACCATATGGTTTTTTAAAAGAAAGAAGTTAAATTACAGTCGCTTTGACGATAAGCTTGTTAAGATAAGAGCATTAAAAGTTTTAACTTCATCTGTGGACTATGGATGGGACTCTTCGGATCCTAAAGGTGAAATAGGTTCTGAGATACTCTTGGTAAAGCTCGCCACATTCATGTCTTTATGAAGAAAATAACAAAGCTAAATTTGATGAAAAGAGATAAAAAGAGATATGGTGGTGCGAGTTGGAGAGTTTTGGTTCCTTAAAAAAAGGATGAACAACATTTTTTTTGGAGACCAATTTTGCAAGAAAAAAAAAAAATAAAAAAAAATAACAAACATAGCATTAACTAAAAAGTGGCTTGGACATGTTGGCTAATGAAAAGTTCCAGATCTCATTAATGAAGGTGAAAAAGAGGAAAAAAATGATAAATATTTTCTTGTGTTTCATCAAAACATGCAATCAGCTATCTAAACCTTGCTTAGCTAAATTAGTTAAGTAAATATTTCATTATACACACACAACCAAGCAAATACTTTCTTCAATGAAGTTAATGATTTCCTCATCCATCGAAAGAAAATGGGGGAAATGCGAGTGTCGATGCATTAGAGGTAACAAACAACTATTAACATTAAAACCAACTCTACTAAAGTTGTTGATTAAAGTGTTGTGGTATAATAACTTCTACTAGGGTATGATAACTAACAATTTGTCTATCATTTTGAAAGAAAACTTTGAAACTTAAATGATGTATTTTTGGACATTCCAAAGGTAAGTGTCGCGTAACTGCGAGAGAAATATGGAAGAATTTTTTGTGAAATTACAGAAGTTGGTTGAAGAAGATGCTCAAATCATTATCAAACAAACTTGCCATGGAAGAAGAAATGGAGATTTTATCAAATAAAGTGAAGGGAACTAAGATACCAAAGGTAATGATCAAGCTGACTATTCAACCGAGAATGGCTCTATTTTCTATCACCAATATTAATATCGATGCTTTTAGTAAATTAACTTTAAATCGTCAGTTTCCTCCTTAGGTAGCGTTTAGAAATGTTTTTGTACACTAGCTTATTACGTTAAACACTTATTGTCTAATAAGTAATAAGTGTTTCGAAATGAGTCAACTTATCGAGCTTTTCCAAAAAAATTGCTTGTAGCTTTTTAGTTCATGTAAGTTACTGAGGTAGCTTTTAAAAAAGTTAATGAGTGTTAGCTTTTTGAAAAGTTATGAATATTAGTTATAGCTTTTGCAATGATATCCTTTGAAGTTGATTTTAATTACAACATGAACTAATAAATGATGGTGGTAGTGATGATCGATGACGGAGGTGGTGGCAGTGGTCGATGACGACGATGGTGGTGGGATCGATGATGGTAGCAATGGTGATAGCTGGCAACAATGGTCATTGTGGTGGCCGACAGTGGCATCGGTAGTAGCGATCGGTGACTGGCGACGACAGTGGTGGTGACCGACGATAGTGGTTGTGGTAGTTTGCGACGGCGGTGGCGGTAGACGATGACAATGATGATGGTGGCCAACGACAGCGACGATAGTAGTGGTTGACAACAGCTCTGATCATGGTGGCTGACAACTTGCGGCGGTGGCCGGTGACGGCGGCGATGTTGGTAGCGATGATGATGGCAGTGGTGGTGGCCGACGACGACGGTGGTGGTGATGGTCGATGACGACAGTGATGGTGGTGACTGACAACTCGCGGGTGATGGTCGATGACGACAATAATGGTGGTGACTGACAACTCGCGGCAGCGGCGATGGTGGCTGGTGACAGCGATGGTGGTGGTGGTCGACGATGGTAGTGGTAGTGGTAGTGGTCGCCGAAGACTTGCAATGATAGTGGTGGTGGCTAATGATGACGACAGTAGTAGTGATAGTGGTCAACGACGATGGCGACAATGGTGACCGATGACGACGACGACAGATATGACGGGTAACAGTGGCGATGGTAGTCAACAATGATGGACAACAACGATACAATGACAAGTGGGCTACAGTTGGCGGCAATAGTGAGGACAATATAGTCCTTTGATTAACTCATAAGCATTTATTAGACATACAAACCAAATAAGTTTTTCTTTATCTCCATAAAAGCGATAAAAAGTACTGCTTAACAAAAAACCAGTTTTTTTCAATAAGTTGTCTAAGAAAAAGCGTTTCCACATGTAACTTTAGATTCAAAACAACCAACTTGTTCTTAGGGTGGGATTGTTTTGGTACAATTTGTTTCTAGGGAGCCTTAGAACTATATTTCCTTGAATTCTTGAAAATATACATAGCTCCATTTCCTTGACTTCCCCTACAAAACAAGTAGAAGTCAAATTTATTGATTTCAAAAAAAAAAAACAAGTAGAAGTCAAGAAAATGGAGCACCAAAGTGGCCTTATGTTCCCTGTGAAATATTAATATCTCAATATGTTTAACAATCAATGTTTCAACAGATTTATCTTAATTATAATTTAGTTATCTTGAATTTATTTTAATAGTTCTTATCAAATTACTAGAAATATATATGTTCTAGAGTAAAACATATCCATTACTAAAACTTTTATGAGAATATTAATAACTATAACTTGTTAAATTATTATTTATATAATTTTAGAAAGATACTTTAATAGATATTTTGTTTTTATTTGACATTGATATATCAATAGTTTTGTAATGTAATCTTTTTAATTTATGTTAGTTAAATATATAACTTAAATCATAATTTTTGATGATGTATGTTTTTAAAATAATAAAAAATATACTTTTGATATCCTCAATTTCAATATCATTAAAAGTTGCACTCCTGAGAAATAGACTTCTAAGGATTGAAGTTTTCAAAATTAGACTTTCCTTATTTCCATCACTTCTTTACGATCACTCACCACTTAGCAAATTACTCTCGCTTGTGACAGAAAAAAGTAGAATTGAGATTCTTGAACATTCTTAGTGGTTTAGACTTCTCTTGGAGTATTTTTTTTTTACATAGTCAAAAGCTAAGGTGCATTTGGTTTAGCTTTTGGCCAACTTTTAAGGTGTAGATTTTGACAGAAGCTCAAAATACTTAGAAGTTATTTTAAACAAGGCAATAAAACATAGCTTCTGATAGAAGCTGACAGGGGTGTCAGATCCTATCTTGACAATTTGAGCTCCAAATAGAAAAAATGTGCAAATACTCCAAAAGTGGACTTGCTCAGCCTGCTTGGATAGCTCAACGAATAGAGCATTGGCAATCTACTTGGCCTAGTCGGATAGCTTAGCGAGTAGGGCATTGGCTATCAACTTACCAGGAGAGGGCTCGCTTGACTTGCTTGACCTACTCAGATAACTCAGTGAGTAGAGCATTAGTGATCTGCAGAAAGAGCGTAAGAATAACCTCCAGGTCGAGCATGACGACCATGCTAACCAAGCTAACTAGGCCAAGTCATAGCAACCAGTGATAGTGTTTCTTCTATGGGACCTACTACGACACATCGATGGATCATCTTACTCCTAACTTACCACGTATCTAGATCCTAATAGTCAGGGGCATTATTGACAAGGTATAGAGAACTCTCTGCCTTCAAATACTAGCGTTACTCCTAAGTTATGCAAGTGTATCTATTTCTAAGCATCTAAACCTGATTCTTGCTCTCGAGCTAACTTAGGCATTGGAGGGGACCATGTCGACCCGTTGGTGTCCTTTAACCTTCTCTGCCCTTACTACTTGTAGGCTCCCATGCCCTCCAACCTCAATTGGTGTCACAATCTGAGCTTCTTGACCTTGACCTATTGTAATATCTATGTCCTAAATATCAAGAATAAATGTAAATTGTGTTTTTTGTAATCTAGATAACTTATTTGTAATGTGGATCTATATTGTACTCTCTTTGTTACATTGGTAATTATCTTCTGTTTTACTCACTGTGCAGTGTTTTGTAATTGTTTTCATATATAAATAAATATTCACATGTGAGGACAAAATATGGAAAATAACAAAAATACGCATAGTAAGCTCACCTATAACTTCTCTAGCACGTTGACCTCCCCGCATTGCCACCTTGCGTTGATCTTGTCCTCTACTAAAGCTGAGAGCGCTGGTAATGTCATGCAGCGGGCGGTGATGGCAGGCGAAACGTGACAAAGCGTGGATGCCTATATAAGGAGGGGTCGTCCAGTGGAGGAAAAGGTAGAGGAGAGGGTGAGGAGTTGGGAGAGAAAGAGGGAGAGGGAGAGTAGGTGAGAGAGGAGCAGAGTGGTTGCCGATGAAGAGAATTGCTCGTCGGAGGCCGTGTGACTGGGAGGATGTCGGGAAGAGCGAGGGAAGATCGTCAAAGAAGGAAGGGGGTCATCAGATCACCATAGAGTATGCGTCCTGCTCTCTTCCCTTCTCTTTGTGTTCTTAAGCTTCAAATCTTGACAAATGATGAAATTTTAGTTTAAATCCATGAAAATGAGTAGTGTAGGGTAAAATCAAGGATTTATGATGATTCCATGAATTGTTTGTGGAATTTAAGGAATTTTCATGGATTGAGCAATAGTGATTAGGAATGAGTTTTGTGACTTGTGATTTTTCTACCTCAAGTAATACTTGATGGTTTTTGATAAATTTGTCCCAAAAGAAAGAAGACTTACAATGCATGAATTAAGAATTTTTGCAGGATTTTTGGTTTACCGAAGGTGGGTCCACCCATGGTCTCAACTCCGACGAGTGGCCGTTCAAGGGCCGAAGGGATTTTGTAAAAATCGCCTAGAACGACATACGAAAATGGTTCAGTATGTTGAATTAGGAGATTTCGGCATACCGAACTTGACCGATATATTGAAACAAGGTCCTAGACCACTTTCAGAATAACTAGGCATTTTGACATACCAAAGAATTTTGGTCTGTCAAAATAGGCCCTAGAGTTGGTTTCCAAGATTTTTATGAAAAATCCATTAATGCCTGATTTGTGTATTTTGACATGATTATTTAACAAGAATTTCTCAAGGTTTAAGCAAGATTTATAGAAAAGTTGTTTCAGAAAAAGAGTTGTTTTATAGAAATGTTTTTTGTAATGAAAAAGATTTACAAAAGAGATTTCAAAGAAAGATACATGATTTCAAAAAAATAGATTTTAAAGATTTTTGTGTGGATTCACGTAGTGATAGGGTAGTGGCCTTATGATTCATGACGAAACTGATAACGGTCACTGTCTGGAATCGTGGATACTGAGGTTGGGAACCCAGGTGAAAGATGTTGGGTTCCTCAGAAAAAGTAGTGTTAGTTGGGTCGGGTAGGATGACCTGAGTGCTCAAACACTAATAGGGTGTTGGAAGAAGGCATATCCATGCAATGAGAAAAGAAAAGAGAAAAGAAAAGATTAGTGAGGCCCGTTGGCTGAGATGGTGGTATGCCCTTATAGGGACTTTTACTGTGGTAGTGTAGAAGGATGAGGTTGGTGTCTCTCCAACTTCTTGTGGTCAAGTCACCATTGATCAAGGTGGTACCATAAAAGATTTCCAGATTTGAGATTTTATGATAGTTTTCAGTTAGAATCAAGTTGAGTTTTTGGCTTCTGAGTTTTAGCCAGATTCTAGCTAGGATGAGAACTATGTTTTAGGATTGGTTCCAACCAAAGAGTCGTGTTTTAGTAAGATTTGATATTTGTTTTTTGGGTTGGAGTCTAGTCCAAAGTTGTTTCCCGAAAAGCATTAGAGCATGAGATTTTAAAATAGAAAGATAAAATATTTGAGAAAAATATGAAGATTTCCTGAAAGATTTATGAAAGTGATTTCCTAAAAGACATGTTTTGTCGAGAATTCCCAGAAATAATTTAAAAGAGTTTTGTTCTAGTTTTGAGAATCTAGAGTATGGTTTTGTAGATGTTTTCCATTGTGTTTTCTGGTGGACACGTACTGTTATACGTCTAATAGCAAAAGCCCCATGAATCCAAACGAAATCAACAAGTGGAATGAGGAGAAAATTCGAGTAGAAGAGGAGTTGTCCAGCCGCATGCCTAGAAACGAATTGTCTCCAAGGAGAAGAAATGCCAAGAGATCAATCACGCAAACACCCAAGGATTTAACGTGGTTCCCCTTGCTGGGTACTCCACGGATG
>JAMKQA010010103.1:0-38410 GCA_024699735.1 Posidonia australis | reverse complement strand
AGTTGAAAACATGATTGGATGCACATGATCAAAGCCATCTTATTATTCATGTAATTAAAATCAAGATGAGTTAATGGGTTCATGTATGAAAACATGCAAAGTGCAAAGAAATAAAACATGAAACGAGCAAATCCAATCAGAACACATGCAAGTCATGTTATCTCTATTGCATAACTCTAACATTTAAAAGCTTGGCATGGATCTATGTGTAAAGAATCAATAAAATAAAGACAACTCATATATGCAATATGGTGCAGATTTTATGCTAGAAGAAAAGTAAGCATGCTTGCAAACGAGAATATATATTTGCATGGAGATCATCTTACAAGAAGGATAAGCAAAATCATCATCAAAATCTCATGAAAACATAAAGAAAATCAGACCATATGCAAGTTTCTAGCATGCCTTATTCCAATGTAAAAGAATAAGAATTAAATGGAAAAGTGAGAAGGCCTACCTTGTCCTAGATGTTCCTTCAAAGAAAACCCAAGATAATAAGCTCCTTGATGCTTTGGAAGGGTTGAGAATATCTCTGGATGCAAGAAGAAAGCTAAGAGCTCAAAGGGATGGTTGCAGAATTCTGATTGCAATTGTGTGTCTTCAACTTTTTAATCTCTCAAATGGCTACCTATAGGTGTCTATTTATAGGGATCTTTCAAGAGTAACTCCTAGGAATGCAAGGGGCCTCGTAGACGAAAAGCCTGGAAGATTCCATGGCATATTCGTTGCTGGAGGTAACAGCCATGGGAGGTGGAAAGCCAGCAGCCAGTAGCCAGAAAAGTGGCTGTGCTCCAGGTTGGTGCGCCAGCTTGGTGCTCCAACTATGTGCGCCACCTAGGTGTGCCAGGTAGGTGTGCTAGCTAGGTGTGCCAGGGAGGTGTACTAGCTAGGTGTGCCAGATAAGTGTGCTAGCTAGATATGCCAGGTAAGTATGCTAACTAGGTGCTCTCCCCTACTTGTCTGGTTTTCTAATTGGACTTAGGGCCTATTGCAAGCTTAGGGTTGATCTGGCTAATGGGATTCAAGGGTCAGCCACATCCAAAGCATCTGCTGGAAAATTATCAATGAGTCACTTCAAAATCGGAGTGTCTACATAAACCAAACATGTTTTTCTTTACATCCATAAAAACTACAAAAAGTTCAATTTAACAAAAAACTAGTTTTTCTCAATAAACTACATAAGAAAAAATATTTCCAAGTGCAACCTTAACAAAAGTTAAATCAGATGTGCTTCACTTAATTTATATGGGCTTTATCCCTTTTTTAGTAAATTGTGTTATGATTCGTCTATAGACTACTAGAAAAATTATTTCAGTAAGTACTGAAAAATTGATTTAATAACTTCACTTATTACTAAAACTAAATTTTCAGTAAATTGTAAAGTAAATACAATACAACATGGTTTGTCGAACAAAAGACAAGGGTAGTAGATTGTAAAGTAAATACAATACAACATGGTTTGTCGAACAAAAGACAAGGGTCACATTTAGCTTAACTGACACAGGACTTCATGTGATAATTTAACTATACAATAATAATTGTCAAACAGGCTCTTAGTTTATTCGCAGAAGAATTTATGAATATCTATAACACCTTGTTTGGCACAAATATTAGCTAGAGATGACATAAATTTGCTAGAGTTAGAATCCACAAAAGCTAATTTTGAGTTGATTCTTCCAAAATTAGCTTCTCAATTTACCATCCAACATTTAACAAAATCTTGTTTGGTACATTATCATAAATTAAAAAAAAAACTTGTTTGGAAGAAATCCAAATGTTCGTGGCAGAAAACCATTCTAAAATTACTCAAATCCCCTTTTTATGAAGCAAGGTAAACAGAAATAAGTTCACACCATAGGATGAGATCTCACCCAACAATAGAGACTTACAGAATAGACGCATAAACATGAGTCACAACAAACAGGAGAGCATTTGAGCTTCGTGACAACAACTAATCAAAAGAAAAGATAACAAGGCAAGACATGCCCAGATTTGACTACAACAACTTCCCTAATTCTCATAGTTGTCGCCATTATTCCTCGTATCCCCGCGTCACCACACCACACGATAACGCCTATAAGAGAACTCCAGCTTCCGCCATCAACCGCTGCAGTAAAAAATCGAAATAGAAGAGTATGTTTTTGAGCAAGAAGGAATGTCGTGTTTGTTGGTGGTGGTCCAAAGCCGCTTCAATTCCCATTCCTATCTCACTCCCCCCAACCTTCTGATGTATGTGTTTCAGCTTGTGTGGAATTCAGTCGTTCACGCTTCAGAACAAACAATCGTTATTCTTTTTCTTGAAGAAGATGGTACATGCCCTTTCGATAGGAAAGTGTGGTCGAGGCATCCCTCAGATGTGGGTCATGAGAAGGACTCCTTGTTGTCAAGCCGTTCCTTGCAACGAAGAAGATTCCATTGGGTTGTGCCACATAATGTACCAATAAGAAGAGTCTACAAGGTTTCAGTTGCAAGGCTTAGGCAATCTTGGTTGCACTAATTTTTGCAAATTACATCCATAGTTTAGAATCAATACTTGACCTGTTTTGATATCTCTGAAGTTTCATTTCATAGTCTTAAGGTCAAATCGGTCCACGGTCGTGCAACTTGATCGTTATTGATGTCATGTGCTTAATTAAGTTGCAAAGGGTTGTTCTAAATACTCTACTTAAGAAACAGTGTTTTTTTTCCTTTTTTGTAAACCTCTACTTAAGAAATAGTAATGGTGGTTACTTTGTAAACCTAAAACAGAGGGCTACATGAGGCATCCTGAGTCCAAGCCCACTAGCTTGATCCTAAAACAGAAGGCTATATGTTGTGTCCTGACTCCTGAGGAATACAGTTGTCTTAAAGCAACTTGAATATGATCCATTAACACATGTCAAAATACTTAAGTTGTAAGTTACTATAATAACAACTCACTTCTTTAAATATCTATCTCAAATTTTCAAATTATTTGGTATAAGACTAAACATGTTGCAACACCTCAAAAACGTCTTGGGACATTACATTTTCCCCCACTTAACCTCTTGACGTCCTCGTTAAGATTAATAGTCGATGTAAGACTTTAAAGGTAGCTCATACAAACTCTAAAGGTGACTTTTACTAACTAACTTTGGTGTAGCACTTAGCATTGCATGGTACTTAACTCCTATACTTTTGATTGGTTTTTCCACTTTGATATCATCCTATAGCATTGGGCTCCTATTGTTAGTGTGAAAAATATTTAGGTAAAAATTAAACCATCATGCTAGTTTACAAACAACACATGAAAACCACCTATGTACAAATAAGATTAGTTTTTCTTGCCAAATCATTGTATAATCCTATGAACAATAATTTCATATTTAAGTTTTATTTAAGTTATTATATTAACCTTATATTATTTCATGGATTAAAAAGTATTGGCTTACCAACGATGGTATCAGAGAAGGAAAACCAATTAGAGGTGTAGAAGCTAAGTACTATGTGAGACTAAGTGTCACACTAAAGTAAGTTGGTAGGAGCCACCTTGAAGGTGCTATATCGCCTTATGATCCTAACATAACCTTAATGAGAATATTAAGAACTTAAGTAAGGAAAATTTAATGTCCTTAAACGTACTTAAGATGCTTCAATATGTTTAATCTCATACAGAATAATTTGAAGATCTAAGACAAATATATAAGGAAGTGAACAATTACTATATATATAGTAACTTATGATTTAAATGTTTTAACAAATGTTGGTGTGCCGTATTCAAATTGACTTGGAATAGTAGTGTTATGGACTCGTCGTAAATTAGACTAGACTAGTGCACGTGGACTTGGGATGCGACATTATATGTCGTTGAAATAGAACTTGTTAATTATTCCTCATGATAGCTTAAGATTGAGTTCTAAGGTGGTTACTACAACTAGTGGGACGCGTAGGTCCAAAATATTAGGTTTTGGATTTCATTAAGCTCATGACAGAGTTTGTGTGCCAAGAGTCTTCTCTTGCACCGAGGTGCAGATCTTTCGCTGGATGGAAAAGACAACTTTTCTAAACTTGACCCAACTTTTTAAGAAACAAAATCAACCAATGGGTCAAACAACTGAAGCCTAATTGAAACCTTTTCCTTAGCTGCAGTGCCAAACGAAACCTGTGAAGTTTAAAGCTTGAGTTACTTTAAATATTGGATTGGTTTTATTTTATTTGGCTGATATCTGTATTCAGCAAATATTCCATTAGGATTGATTTCAAAAGCAGCTTTCATTTATAAACCACCATGATAAGTTTCTTAGTTGATGAAATTGCATACACATGTAATATTGATAGAATTAGATTTTATGTGGTTGTGACTTGTGAGGTCCTCCTTTCCATCTAAGCAATCAAGGTCATGGAAGTCCAGGTAAGTTTTGGGTTGTTGTCTATGTAACAAACAGAAAGTGACAGTGCACAGAACATCATATTTTGTAGAAAGAAAAGGTGTGTTTTTATAGAGTCATTTTTAGGAAGTTAGGTATGATAAAAGGTGATTCAAAAAATGACCAATAGACCTTTTATTTCTCAATGGAAAGGAAGATGAAAACTGAAAGAGAATTTAGGGATCTTACTTAGGATATCAACTTATTATGAGATTAATAATCAAACCTGGTGTCAGAAACGCCTACATGGAAATCATGGGCCCTCAATGATTTAGGGTGGTTGGTTGAAAATAAAAAGATAGATCAATCTTTGGAGGTAACCTTTGTTTAGAAACTTAGTACACTGTTTTGATCAGTATTTAAGCAAAGAAGAAGTTCAATTATTAGGACACTAGCTAGTACAAGTACTGAAACCCATAACATATATGCATGGGAACCAAGGGTTACCAATGATTTAAGAGCTAGTGGGGGTCATCAAAAAAAAAAAAAAAATGACAAATGTATGTTTAATCTGAAGGCAGCACTTGGTTGTATGCATGTATTTAACCCTTGACAACGCACTACGGTTTGGACTTTACATAAGAATATTAATATAAAAGTGGTTACATAGAAAACAAAGGCAATTAGCGTACGCAGTGTACGATTAGGAGGTATATAAATTAATTAAAACCTATCATCACACCCAATGCTTACATTTGGATTTTAATATCAGCTTGGTCGGCAT
The DNA here is from genome assembly GCA_024699735.1 of Posidonia australis. NCBI lineage: Eukaryota > Viridiplantae > Streptophyta > Magnoliopsida > Alismatales > Posidoniaceae > Posidonia > Posidonia australis. The sequence continues at coordinate 33,301 of JAMKQA010010103.1, read as the reverse complement.
TATCTGGTAACTATTTCTAGCTAGATCCCATATGGGAACACTAAGATATGTAGATCTAGCCATCAAGGTGCTTTAGTCAAGAGAAAATTAATCATTTTCTGTAGGACACACGAGAGTTTGAACTGCTTGGCTGTTTAATCTTAACTACGTCTCCTGGTGCTGACCAGGAACAGTAGTGTCATCAAGTGTATTTCCAAAGCATTCATGCATGGTTCCTATTCATATATTTGTTTGAGGCAATAAAAGAGAGATCCCCAAATGTTGAGGAAGAAGTAATAATGGAGCTGATTACTGAAGAAATCTGATATACATCGAAGACGGCATGCCATGCACCTTTACTCGGATATTGATATTATTCTCTTCACCCTCGACTTATGTAGGTATGAATTAAAGTCTCTTGGCTGATTTTGAAGTGATTTCACAAGCCGTTATAGATTCATAAAGGATATTGGAAACACTTGGACAATATAAATATGCACACACACACACACACACACACAACCACCACCAACCAAAAACAGTACTGAAATTGACATGAAGACTTCAAAAATAAGTTTTAACGTTGTACATGTGTAAACTGGACTGAATTCAATGCTTGGGATGATGATTCTCAATGAAGGCATTCCAAACCCTCATCATTCCTAGATCTCACCCTTCTGCTTAAAGTGGGACATGGGTTTGTTTAGTTCTTAGGCTTTTCATAAAAGGAGAGCCTTGCCAACTAATCCAACCCACACACCTCTCCCTTTCTTTGCTAGTTTATTTAATCCCAGTCATGATCCATGAGTAGCAAAGCTTTATTATAGTTAAGTTGGTCCCTTCAAATTAAAGAGTAGTGTTGGAAGGTAAAGACTGGCAAGGAATCTAATCTTTCTTTTTGGGACAAGGAGGTCGCTTTGTAGGGTTTCCTTATCCTTGTTCCTACCTTTTTCTTGAAGAGGAGTTGGAAAAGGTAAAAAGAAGGCAACAGATGTGATGGAAAAGGAAGGGAAGGTGAAGAGAAGGGTCATGGGAAAGGCTCAAGTCTCAAGGCTGCCTAGCGAACCACAACTAAATCAACACACAACATTTTAATAGTGGTTCAGATTATTTGTATAGGTCTAGGCAATAATTAAAGTTTGGAATTAATAAAGCTACTCTTTGGGTTTTTTTTAACTATTGTCAAGCTAGGTCTAAGCAAGTCCATGTCCCCATGCAAGTTAATAATTACATGAGAGAGACGGATGGAAGACTGGAGACACCACTTCTTCAGAAAATTGCCTTCTCTTGATTGCACAAGAATCCACTAGAATTCAGCACCTCTTGTTTATTGAATTAATTAGTTCATATATAGTAGAACTATAGAAAGCTTTGAGTTCTTTATCAGAATTTGTTGCCTTTATGCTGGTCTTCCTGCTGGTCACAATAAGGTGCCAGAATTTTAGAGCTGCTCCACAAAATGTTGCAAGTCCAGTAAGCTCTTGGGTTGTTTTCAAATAATTAAGAAAAAGAAAAACCAAGGCATGTTCTTGGTTTTTTTTTTCAATTTTTTCTATGTGGGAATGATGGTCTATTTGGTCTCATTATAATAATTGGAAGAATTTTAATTCACGTTGGGGGTTGGGTTGTGAGAATTTTGCCATACTTGGTTCATTGGTGTGGAAGCGTATTCTGTAAGTCAAGATTTTCCGTAGTCAAATATGGCATTAAGTAATCTAACCAGGAAAATAATTAGAGAACACCAGGTCATAAGAATAAACTAATACTCCTGACCCAGATAATTCGGTAGAAATTTTGGGGCTGGTCAAGATGCAAGAGCGTTGAAACTGAATTTGCACAAGAGCTAGAGGCTGGATTGTATTAAGATATCGCCTCTTAATAAAATACTATGGTCAAAATATTCTCTTATGAGATTTACACATTACCTCATCACATCTATACTTTCAGTATCCAACTATTGATGTAGTCGTAGTATAACAATAATTAACACAATTCCCAATGTCCAGTTGAATCCAAGTTTGCAACTCTGAGCCATGAGCTGGAGGATGTTCACATACACTGTTATTTACTTCGATCTACTCTTCAATAAAATAGTGGTTTAATTAGGCTTAGAAAAGAGAAAATTTTGCGGAGACGTCCTTCAACTTCTTTGTACTGAATAACATATATTTGAAAATCATGCCTTCGTATGAAAACGTATTTGAAATTCTACCCGATTTTCTCTAATCCCGCTATTTAGAAAATTAAGTTGGTGTCGCATGCATAAACTAATGCTCATACACATTCTATAACACTTCATAAAGGAGACAGCAACTTTGTTTTCGGTGATAATTGAAACAATTCCGTGAAAGAGCATGTAGAAGATATTGGAACACCAACTCATGTATTTCTTGTCCAGCCAATGGAGGATCGATGCTTCTAATCTCTGAGACATGCTCTAAGCGACACTTAGTCTTAAAAGTTTACATGATCATTATCCAGAAGTTAAATTAATTATGTTAACCAACTTAACTTTCACATTTGAATAAGATAGACTTCAGATGTAGTTTATTCTTTGTAAAGAAATTAGTTTTGGTTTTAGATGATCAAAGCTCAACGTGACATTAGAATCTGAAAAATATCCACTTAAAGGAGTGGTGAAACAGTCTACAGTCACTTAGTCTAGTAATGAAGTCTCTTTGTGGTTGTACGAGAGGTCGGGAGTTCGACTCCTACGAACATTATATACATTACATCACTTGGTGGTGGTTTATCATAGTTAAGTGTTTGAGTGTAATATATATCAATTATCGTTTACAAAAAAAATAAGAAAAAGAAAAAAGAGTGGGACAAAGGTGGAAGAACGTGAAGAATTGGGCAACAAAAAAACTTCCAATTTGCTGCAGCTCCAGTTCTTCAAATTTGGGATTAATTTCCAACAAATGTACGTATAGGAGAAAAAATATGTAGAAAAGTCAACATGGAGAGAACGTGTAAGAGTGTCCAAAAGGAAAAGTACTTTAGCATCATCTTCATATTTTCATTTTTTAATTCATTATCAATTCGAGAAGTTGGAATCATATCCAAACACTTATAAGATGTGCTAATAAATTTTGTACTTACATTTGGCTCTGGTCTCTGTAGAGGACTTGACAATTTTTTCCAAACATGATGTCTTGATCATTGCAATGAACTTGGAATCCTTTTTTCAAAAAATGGAGATCTATGAATCAACTTGAAATTTCTTATTGTTCCACTTATCAATTTAATTTTTCTTTTCTTTAAATTGGCAAGAATATCACCAAAAGGTTCAATTTTCAAATCGATAAGAAAAATACTATCAATCAAATATTAGAATTTCTATTTCCAATATAAAAAAATATATATATTACAATTTTGACCGTACTTACGTTTTGAAGGTCTTGCTAGAATTGAAAAATCCTTTAAATGAAATTGACCCTTGGTACAAGTCCTCAAGTCCAAGTATTTGATCAACTTAGGTTTATTAGGATGTATGTATAGTTGCACTACTTCTGAGAGATTTGTACTCGTGACCAAGCCAATTGATTTGCATGTTGATGTACATGTACCATGCCAACCAAACTTTCGCAAGAATAGTCTATATTAGTATCACTAAAAGTAGCCAAAGAGACCCTCCATTCGTCGCATCTACAACATCTTTGTCTACTATTTCCTAGCGAAGTCAATCACTCTCTTCCCCTTGCCACCAAGAATGTGTGATGATGAAGAATATGCCTTTGTGGTACAAGGATGGGAAAAGGAACAACACTGGCTCTCAGCAAACTTTGCTGGAGTTGATCCAATCACCCTTCAAATTGGTCAATCCATCCTTCCTAGTTGGATCCCTTTTTTCCTTTCCTTACTCCTCTCTTCCTTCTTCTTTCCCCCAATCTCTTTTGATGGTTAGGGAGCGAATGGGGGCATATATCCTATTTCTCACTCCTCACAAATCTCACTCACTCACTTGTCAAACTGTGACGCGCATGGTGGGGATCCACTCTGGGCTTCCTCGACGGAAGGAGAATGTGCTTCCCCACATCCTAACCTACTTGTAAGATGCCTTTTGTCGATAGAGGCGGTTTACTTCGACACACCCTCTAAAGGCTCCTCCATGATTTCATGTTCATCTCTCTTTGCCTCTTGTGTAGATATGTTGGCTAGTTGGAAACATAGGCCAGCATTTCCTTGGCTGGGCTCTGCCTGCTCTGTGAGAGATTCCTCCTCATCTCTTCACATGGAGAGTGACCAATCATCTCCTCGCTCTTGCTGCTTACTGGGCTCTCTCTCTATTCCGATAGTCTGTGGTATGGTCTCAATGGTTTTGGCTAGGAGCGAGGTTCCTAAGGAAGTGTGTGTGACTACCACTGATCGGAATTACTCTCTGATTGAACAATTGAATGCGTTTGTTTAGCCCAACGATGGAGTTTCCTCATCTCCCTCCCTTTAATACTTGTTTGGTTCCCTCCCATTATCCATAATTAGAGATCTCTTGCATTTGGGGCTCCGTTGAGGGTGGTTTCACTGGTGGAAAGAATCCTATCCTGAGCTCCTCCTCTCCCAGCTCCTCCTTTCACTATGACAATCTGCTATGTCTGGTAGGGTGCCTCCATGCTCTGGTGGTGGAGTCTGATCCTGGACATCTAATTAACCAAATCATCATGGCGGAGAATTCTACCGTGTCTTTTTGTAACGACCCTCAAGTCGCTACCACTCAAACCGAACTACATTTTTATTTTATTTTTTTTATATTTTTATTTCAATTACAATTATACTAATTATACAGCTAGGTCTAAGTACACTGAGCATAAATAAATAACTAAAATAAAACTAAACTACAAACTCACTAGAATCCCTAATGTGTGGTAGCATTACTCCTTCTATGTACACTAGTTGAGAATCAACTCCTATCCTAAACCTACCAAAATAGAAATCAAAGCACACATTAGTGACTAATTAAAATGGTCACCCAGCACACACCCCACCTAACAACTCGGCACACCTTGTCGAGGAAGTAGACGTAACTACGCCTCATACAAATCAGCATAAGTATCCTACCTAGATGCCACAATACCACAACAAAGCAATCTACTATTGCTCAACTGATAGTAAAATCTCAAAAATCATGTCTTTAAAACCATTTTTTTTTTCTCTTTTCAAAACCACATGCATGTTTTCTTTCAAAATCATTTATGCATACTGAAAATGGCCACTTACGCCAAGTCAAGCCCAAAAATCACACAAACTGATTCCACGCACTCTTTACACAAACCAGACAACCAACAATGACTAAATACTCGCAATTGCAAATAGTACACCCACAGTAACTGTGGATGCAGGGTTTTTAAGAGGAGGCGCACGTTTTATGTACCTTAGATTTGTTTTGCCACCTCGCTTTTGTCCCTTGTGTTGTATCTGTTTCCTTCACTCCACGGATGATGGAAACGGTGTGATTGCCACTCTCAATTTGCTTTCGCTGGCCCTCGAGACGCTTAGGGAGATGTGAATGTTGTGGGTTCAGCTACTATAAAACAACGCCAACGTTGTCTATAGGTTCCTGTACAAGGTGAGCTTCTTCTTCTTCTTCTTTTCTTTTCCTTGCAAAACCAAAATATTGAATATGTGGATTAATATAGTGTAGTAAGCTACTCAACAAAGTGAATTATGGACATGTAATAACAAGAGAACTACTTACTTGAGGAGTTTTATCCCTCTAGTTGCAACCAAATATATATGTCTATCTATAATATGCGAAGTATGCGTGAAATGAAACATGTAAAAAAGAAAACCCCCTTTTATTTATGATGCGTGTGTAGGACGCAAAATGCTGACGTGACGTGGTCGGAACTGACGGAAAGACTTAAACTTAGAACTTCTCTACTCTCTCTTTCTCAAAATTTCAGTCTTTTGGATCAGTGTAGGTGTGCTCAAAATTCTCCACTTTCTCCTCTCTTAATTCTCCACGCTCTGGTCTCCTTTTTAAAGGTTGGAGGTGTCTCTCTATTTATAGGGGGACGGGAGAACCTTAAAAGGCAAAATGATTCGAAATTAGCAAGAATGTACAACTCCCATCAAAGGTTTCCAAATTAGGGGCATTAAACGCCCCAATATAGTCGTTCAATGTAAAACGCCCAGTTTTGGGCGTTCTACGTCCTTTCGATGTTAGCTGCCAACCAGGAGCCTTTAATCCTCAATTAAGGATTGATTAAGATGTGATTAGCACCTAATTACTCAACCACACGATTAGAGGAAGTCCAAACAAGGTAAGGATTCAAAAATCAAACTTCGTCAAATATTGAAAGAAGGTTGACGTGGCGGGCCTGGATCACAAGTGTAAAGCGCCTAATAATGGGCGTTCAAAGTAGAGCAACCCATCTATGACGTACAACACCCTCTTCCAGCAAACTTTCCAAATTTGACTCAAAGATCTGCAAACTGAAATTGAAGGAGGTAATGGGCAACGTCATCCAACGAGAAAGGAAAGTACCTACGTTGAAAACGAAAAGGAGCATCAGGTCCCAATAAGGAAAAAAGGCCAAAAAAGGAAGGGAATCCACAGGAACATTGTAAAACGCCAATCCATGGGCGTTTAACGTAGAACACCTGTGATGAGGCGTTCAACGTAATACACCCACTTTTGCACGTTCTACACAAAGATTAGGCACAACAGACCCTATACTCAGGAGATGAGGTCCTAAACCGTATGCTAATGCGATGCTACTCTATAGGAGAATGGGGAGTGTCAAAACAGGATATCTACAACAACCACAAAATACAAGCTATAGAGCCTATGCTCTGTACAATACAGTCTCCTTTGGACCCAAGTAACAATGCCAGCGCCACGGAGCCTCTGCTCCAAAACACAACGCCACACGGGCTCAACACCACGATCTCCTCTAAATGAAAACCATGGAGCCACTACTCCAAGTATCACGCCTTTACAAGTGCAACACCACAGCCTCCTTTTGGCCAGAACCTAATTTCCTAAACTAGGGCTTAGCAAAAACACAAGTCAAATAACATGTCATGCTGCCCGACGCTGAACAGCTAACACCGGCTATAAGCAGTCCACCGAGGAGCTACCACGATGTTTGCATTGCCATAGAAAACTACCCTATGGAAGAATCTGCTCGTTTCATAGTCTTGTCACCTGTAGGACCCTCAAAAGCTAACCCCACCTGGGAAAGTTGCTCACTCCATCTGGGCAAGTTTTCCTCTCTCAAGACAAATTATAGGATATGTCCTCTCGACATCCTAGCTCAATGCTCCAAACCACTAGAGGCTTCTCACCCTTAAGCTCAAGTAGCACCCACAAGTCTCGATATCTGTAGCAACCATGGTATCACATTCATCTACGCAGGAGTCTCATACCTCCCGTGTCCACTATCACGATACCACCAGGTACGAACGGTACCCTAGGTCTTCAACATTCAGGACTAACACCGACCAGAACAACACCTCGACTAGTGGGCCTCAACTTCAGTCTCGTGAATGACAATCCGGGAGTATCGTACCTCTAAGATCTAATGAACACATACTTCAACCTCCTGGTTTCAAGACCTCAACCTAGGCAAAGTGCTCGACCACCTAGGAATATGGCCTACATCCCTTGGTCTAGACAACACGACCCTCCAGTCTATTGGTCCACCACAAGCAGAAACATTGGAAAACTCTTTTTTAAAACCATTGGCAAACTAATGCATATTCTCTTTCCAAAGCCCTTTTTGGATAATCATTTCGAAATTCTTTAAATAACCTTTCAAAATACCACAAAACATAGTCTGTAGCTCCTCTGTCCAGTAGAAGACCACACCTTGGGAGTATTTGAGTTTTAGAGCATTTCACTCAACCCACGACAATAACTCAAGAAAAATACCAACAAAAGTGTCATCTGAGTATCAAGCTTACCTAGAAGACACCACACAAGACTCAAAGCCACAATCTCAATGTCCTATTTAACTTGTAATACCGAACACCAATACAAATCACGACCAAAACTCTATGTTCTGGTGCCAAAGTGTAAGACGCCTACTGACTCATGTCCCTCAAGAGCACAGCTAAATCAGAATCAAACACCTGGAACAGTACCACTGAATGCCTCTTTCAGTGCACCACACACAAAGCTAAGTCAAAACCTAAGGATAAATCATGATCCCTAAACCATTAAAGGCAAGACTTAATATTTCTAAGTCATTTCATCTTTTATTCTAACCACATCCTAAGTGGAATTTTACTAATTTATTTTAGGCAGATCCTACAATTGTTCTAATAATTATCCTAATCCATTATGCCAACATAATTATCTCTCCAAGATTAATATATATACATATACATATACATACATACATACATACATACATACATACATATATACATATATATATATATAACACCTAAGTAAGGAGTCTAGGCCTGGTTCGACAGATCGAAATCCTTCAGTCCACCGAACCAAGAGGCTAGGGCAAAACTAACCACAAAATCAGCATACCGAACTAAATCGGTATGTCAAACCAGGTGATCACAAAACACCCCTAAACGGGACCCAAAACTCAATCCCTACAAATACCATACTAAACCACACAAGTAATATATAAAAATGAAGATTTCAAGGAGATCTTCCACTTGGGACAAGAATCACGACGATTCATTGTCCGAGGCATAAGCAAACACAAGAAAACCACATAGGGGCACTATTCACCTCAAACCATAAATGACCCAAAAATCACCATAAAAGCTCAATAAATCTACCGAGTCAACCACACACCATCATGCACCTAGGAATCCAAATAGAAACTAAAAGAAAGCCTACGGGACATGTACCTATCACCAAAGGCACGACTGCGATGAGCAGCAAACGACGACACACGTCCTTTTCCATGACAAGCTCTGCGTCTCGTCCTCCTCCTGACGACGATGGTGGAGCGACAGCAACGGTGAGCTCCTCTCTCTCCCAGCCATCTCTCTCTCTCTCATGCCCCTCTCACTCTCCCATCTCCTCTCTCTCTCTGACTCCCTCTCGTGTGCTAAAGGAGGAGGAGGAGTAGGAGAAAGTGGAGTGGGGCTCGGATGGAGAGAGAAAAGAAAGAAATAAAAGGAAAGGAAAGGAAAGGAAAGGAAAGAAAGGAGGGAAACGAGAGAGCCACGAGAAAGAAATCGAGTCACAAGATCACTCCCCGCCCACGTGGCTCTTGCAAACCAAAGATCCATCACCAGAGCATGCTAGAGAGCCTCCACAACCCAAAGCAAACTCTCAAAACTTCTACAAGGGTCAACACAACACCACGACTACAAACACCAAGAAGGTCAGAAATCCTCAATCTAGACGTAAAACGCTATCGAGAACGCGTCTAACATACCTGAACTCCACATTAATTATCTGGTCAAAACACCACTTCCAAACCTGAGCCGTTACACTTTTCAAATCCGAGCATTCAATGCCCTATTATGCCTTTGTCAATTGCATCTCCCATTTCGAAGTTAGTGGAGCGGTGTAAGATTTCGCTATCTGACACATTAAATGCACCCTACGTGAATTCTAATAAAAATATTTTCCCTTATGGGGTCTGTAGCGTGTGCTTGTACACGTAGGAAACGTCGATCAATTTGCATTCATTCCGTGGATGTGACACAACCACTCAAAACCCCATCATCATTTAATGTCGCTGGTTCCGACGTCCTTCCATTGGATTAATTAAAAGCGAAAAGCAACCCTGTAATCCCTGAATCTATGTACCTTAATGGTAGAGGATTAACTAATGGTGCTCATCCCTCTCTAGCACATTGCTCTATTAGTGGTGACAATTGGGCTGTGGTCCAACGTCATTGTGTCAAACCTCCCTTAATCCTCTTTTATACCTTGTCTACTAGATGCTTTAAATGCATACCCCATGGGCATGTTAGCAATCGATGTAGATTTAAAGGCTTTTGCTTTAAATGCACGATGCCTACCCATTCAGTAGATGTTTGTTAGTCTTAAAGAGATGGGTCTTCCTCTCCCACCTTCCCTAACTGCCTTTCTCTTTCCCGTCAACCCTTGTCTCTATCTCTAACCACATTTATGGCCAGCCTTTCTCCACACGAACCAATAGTTATTACGTCGACGAAGGAATCCTACACCCTAATGGACTTCCTTTTCACCTACGCTGTGGTAACTACCAACTACCATAGTATTTCTTAGGAGTTTGCAGCCAATTTTATGAGCACTATGATTAATTTCCTTCCCTCTTGCTCCAAGACGAGGCACTCACTACTAACTGAACCACCTCCTTAAAATCTCTCTTTATTTTGCTCATTGCTCAACCAACATCAACACCATTCAGACATTGGAGAAAGAAGGACTTTGGATTCACATGAAAGGAATTCCTCACTATCTGTGAAGTGTAAACTTGTTCTTCAAAATGGTTTCTAATTTCATTGATCTTTTGGATGTGGATATGAGTCATGATCAAGCATGTTTTGAAGGATATGTATGCATTAAGATCAAGCTACATCTTGGTAAAGATATGCTAGGACTCTTCTATTTTTCCCTTCTTTGAAACGTTTATCCTATCTATTTTAACCTTGTCTTCAATATCTGTACCTCTTCAGTGACAAAGTTTGGACCTCCATCCGCACCTTTTGCAATGGGTAATGTCGGGCCTTGAGGATCTAGAAAGTCATACGGGAAGATATTCTGGAGAGGAGGTGAATGTAGAGGCGAAAAAGGATGTCGACGTAATAATGTTGGTCATATTGTTTAGAAATGCCACCCAATTGCGCATGGTAAGGTAGGCTGTGATCCGCTGCATCACGTTAATCTGAAGCCTACTAAAAGGACTCCTCCTCTCTCCAACGATGTCAGTATTCTACCTAGGTCTGTATCTGGAATGGTAGGCACCTCCACTGTCAATCAGCATAGTCACCATCAATACTCTTTTTATCACCCTCCCTCACCCTCATCATCTCATCCATGAAAGGATCTCAACTTGGTTACTTCTTCTTTCTCCCCACGTGATACTCCTAGTCGCTAATTTGGGAAGGCACCGATATATTACTCTAGACATCCTGCTTCACGTGATGATCAAGAGTTGAGGGATGCTATTGGTTCTCAAGCAAAAGATCCGACTCACACTTCTACCATACTGGTGTCCTAGAGCCATAAGTATAAAAAGCCAAAGTTAAGGCACTACTAGCTGCACTTGATGTGTTAGACTTTAAGGAATCAATGGCGGAGGAGGAAGGTTTTGGGACCCCTGTCATTCTAAGGGACATCACACCACTTTTCATCTGATTAGCTCCACACACGCTACACCAAGTACCCCCTTGACCACATGTCTCCGCCTCCTCCATGTCCTAGAATGAAGCATGGTGGTTGTCTCTCCTCTCCTTTCTTTTCATCCCAGTCTAAATCCTTGCAAGTAAGTTTTGTGGATTTGGAGAGTCCTTTCTCTAAGACCCTATTATGAATGGTATCCTTAGTTGGGATATCTACGATGAATTTATGGCCTCTTGTTCTAAAATTGGAATTCTTGTTGATAATGCTATAGATGCTAAATGTTTTCTTGATACAATTAGAGTCCAATATAAATTACCTACTTTGGATTTAGATGTTGAAAATGAATGTGTAGGCCTCTTTCGAGCTTTACACTGTTATTTGATTTTGCTACAGACTATTTATCTACATTTAAATTTATATTGTGATGGTAATTTTGGCTTGGAACATTTGAGGACTAGAGAGTAGCTCTAAACATAGAGAGCTTAAGAATTTAGTCCGTATGGTCAAGATTGATTTTCTCATCATCCTTGAAACCAAAGCTAAGTCCTTTTCCCAACATACTTTGAAAACCATTGGAGGTGGTAGATTCAAAAGGTGAGACTTCCTACCGACTCTCGAACTCTCTAAAGGAATTTTAATGGGTTGGGATGAAGCCAACTACAATAAATTGAAAGTTTTCAATGGACAATTTTCTCTGTCTATCCACTTTAAGAATCTCTCAAACTCCTTTGAATGGTGACTCATTGAGGTATAAGGTCCATACTTGACATCATTTGAACTTCAATTTCTTGCTAAACTTAGACATATTCAAACCTTTGTCGAGGAAAATAGAGCTATTAGGGGGACTTCAACATCGTTAGATTTTTCCATAAACGTTCTAATAGGTCTTACTACACCCCCCTGATCGCTAATTTCAATGACTTCATTGCAGATACTAGTCTTTCGAACCTATCTCCCAATAACCATGCTCACACCTGATCTAACTTCTAGGAAGATGGAATTATGGTCAAACTAGATAGATTTCTGATCTCTCCCAACTAGGAGTCTCATTTTCTAACTATTATTTGCTCAGGTAAAGCTAGAATTGTCTCAGATCACATTCCTATATGTTTAGACACCTATCCTCCTAGGTGGGGGCTTTTTTCTTTTAGATTTTGCAAATCCTGGCTCCTCACAGAAGACTTTTATATAATAGTCAAGGATTGCTGGACCTTCTTCTCAAGTAATGTTGATTTCATTGCTAAATTTTCATACAAGATCAAGGCTATTAAGGCCACTATTAAATCCTAGCTAGTTTTTCATCGTGACAATCATCAATCTAGGCTCTTGGTAGTTGAGCAAATGATTCAAAAATTAGATGTTCAGATTGAACCTGCCTCATTATCCTCTTTTGAATAGCAGTAGAAGCAAAATTTAATACAAGAACACCTCAATATTCTAAAAGGGCAGGAAATTTACAATAGACAATACTCTCATATTCAGTGGCTTAAAGAAGGTAGTATGAATACTTACTTTTTTCATAAAATCACAAACTCTAGGTAAAGGAGAAATGCTATAACCTTCCTCTCTATTGATGGAATCCGAAGAAAATCACCACATCATATTTGCTCTGCAATTTAGGATCACTTCGTTGGACTAATTAATAAGTCCATCTTTCCTAGTATTAGGTTAGACTGGGATATGCTTCTACCAAATAAAATCACAAATCCCAAGAATTGGAAGGTATCTTTACTAAGGACAAGATTAGAAGTAGTATTTTCTCCCTTCTTGGTGATAAATCTTCAAGTTCAAATGGTTTTCTTCTATGTTTCTATCAATATTTTTCAAATTTGATCAAGGGTGATCTACTTGATGTTTTTCATTTCCTTTGCCAAGTCAATAATCCTAATGTCCTCAAAACTATTAATCAAACTTTCATCATTCTTATTTCTAAAAAAACTGAATGCAGAGTGCATCCAAGATTATAGGCCTATCTACTTCCTTAATAGCAGCTATAAAATTATAGCTAAATGCTTAGTATCCAAACTCAGCCCTATTGTAGATGACTCTCAAAGTACCTTCTGAAAGATCGTAACATTAGTCATTGTTATATTGTAGCGTAAGAAACTCTACATCTTCGACATTCCTCCAACACAAAAGCGGTCATGATTAAGTTAGATTTTGAAAAAACCTTTGACAATGTCAATTGAGACTTTCTTATTAGCATCTTGGCTGGGTATGGTTTTGATAAAAAATGGATTTCTTGTATTAGAATGTGCATATATATCGTCAAATTTTCAATTCTGATTAATGATTTTCCTAAAGTCCACTTCAGTACTTCCAATGGTCTAAGGCAAGGAAATCTTCAATTCTCTTTATTGTTCATATTAGTTACTTACATCCTTAATAGGATATTATGTCTTGGTAAAGAAAACAACTTGAATAGAGAAATCAATTTTCCCCACGATGGACCTAATGTCCTTAACATTCTGTATGCGAATGATACCCTACTATTCCTTGCATTAAACCTTCTGATAATTGTTTTATCAATTTCAAGTGAATTCTTTGCTACTTTCAAACTAGCATTGGATTGAAGATTAACTTTCATAAATCCTCTCTCACTGAAATTAGAATTAACAACGACTTCTCTAAGAGACTTAGTTTAGTCCTGAGATGTGTATAGGCCCCTCTTCTCATCACTTATCTTGGCCTTTCCCTTCATTTCAAAAAAGCCTCTTTCAAAGATTAGGCCACTATCCTAGATAAACTAAACACTTGGCTTGATTGTTGGAAAGGTAGATGCCTCTCCTTGGAGGGTTGTCTTACCTTGCTAAATTATGTTCTCTCTGCTATACCTACTTATTACCTCTCTGTATTACATCTTTCGACTAGAACTGAGAAGGAGATTGATAAAATTCGGAAATGGTTCCTATAGAATTCCTTTTCATCCTCTAGTAGGGGGTATCATTTAGTTAGGTGACAGAATATCTATCAAAATAAACAACATGATGGTTTGGACATCATTAATATCCGTAACTTCAATACTGTCCTGAAATGCAAGCTTCTTTGGAAGCTTCTTTCGAATAAGGATAATTTCAAATGATGCAGGGATCATCAAGTGTAGATATCTAGATAGCAATAACATTAGGACAATCCTTAATACAACCTCCAAACATGCATCACCTATACCGAAGGAATTGAAATCTTACTTCAATATTATTAATATATTCAGCTCCTATGTTGTTAATAATGGCAACTCAATTCTATTCTCAGAAAATAGGTGGAATGGCCATGATCTCCTCAAATTTGTATATGCTAATCTTTTCTTTCTTGCAAAATATAAAAAATAAACTTTAACTAAGATGAAGTCATCATATCAGGCAAGAGGGGTGAGATTATTCAATTCCAATATGAGAGATTCTCCCGCAATTGCGTAGCATCATTAACTTTGTTCTTCTATTAAATGAGGAGATTCAATCTCTTAGTAGCTTATCCAATCCAAAGCATTTTTTGTCAAAAGTTGTTACGAAACTTTAAATGATGGGGGATTTCATTTAGTATTCAAAATTAAAATTTGGACAAGTGCAACTCTACTTAAAGTTAAGATATTCATTTGTCTTGCTCTAAAGGACAAAATACTTTCCCATGCATGCCAACCTTGCTAAAAGGAGTTGGTTAGGCCCATTATATTGTGAAAGCTGTAGATTTCATATAGAATCAGTCACTCATATTTATTTTCATTGCTCCTTTGTTAAGACTTTATGGAACTTTTTTCTACATAATGCCAATATCTTCTTATCAAATTTTAGCTTGTCTCAATCTTTTGCTTTGAAAAATTACTTCAAGTTCAATATTAGTGCAAGGTGCTGGAACACTCTTGATCAGACTACATTTTGGAATCTTTGGCTACATGATAACAATGTCATTTCCTATAATAAACATAGAGATATTAACTCAATATTTCTTAATAATATGTCATTAACTGTTTTTTTGTTAGATAATGTGAATTCCAAGCAAGATGTAGTAGCCTCTTTCTCTGTGGTGGACCTTCGACATATGCAGGAGAGTTCGGATATGGATCTCATGACCCAAGGTCAACCAAACCCAACCATCATTGATTCAAGATTTCAAAGGGAGGTAGACACTCAACCTCCTAAGCTTAATGCAAACGCAGATTGGGACAGAAGGGATGGCCACACCCATGCATCCTAGTTCTTGTTGCTTCTCTTTTTTGTTGAGGATACTCTTTCTTGGCCTGTACACTTTTCTTTATTTCTCCTTTATTTCTCCTTTATTAGCTTGTGTTACGATTAAAGTCTATACCCTACATGCTGTGTGGCTTATTTTGGAATCCCCAAGGGGATAAAAACTATTGTATGGTACTTGGTGGTGGTACTCATAATTAAGTTTTTTAATTATAATATTAACCATTTTTTTTAAAAAGATATACGTGTACTCTCCCACATATTGCATATAAAAATATATGTGTGCTTCTATTTTTTAAAAGTATCTTTTGATTAATGTCATCTTGACAATTCCATTTATTGTTATCACATATCTATATCTATATCTATATTACTAATTGTCACTTTGAGAAAACAAGAGAAACATGCTACCTAAGCATTAACCATTAAAGATTTATAATAACGTACTTATTAATATTATTGAATGCTTGTATAGAATGTATATTCAATGTCACAAACATCCTTTGATATATCATTTTTGTTTTAGATAATCAACTAAAAAAATTTCATATAAATTTTTTTACATATGTTTTTAAAGTATTGCAATAAATAAAAACTCTTACAAAAAGATAATATTTGATTATTTATATTTTATTTATCATAAAGAAATAAATTTCATTTTTTTTTGGATTCTGATTCTATATATAAGGTAAAATCATCTTATGTTTCATATATATAATTTGAATTAATCTATATATTTCAATTACCAAGGATTATAATGAACCAATAGATGAATATAATTATTATGTAGCTAAATATTATTTATTTAACACTAATTGTGATAATATTACTAATTATCACTTTGAGAAGGAAAGAGACGCATGACACCTAATCAATGAGAAATAAAGATTTTTAATAATGAACCAATTCATAAATATAATTATTATGTAGCTAAATCTTTTTTTAACACTAATTGTGACAATATTACTAATTATCACTTTGAGAAGGAAAGAGGCATATCCATGAGTCTTTTGATTTTCCATTCTTTAAGTTTGTTTATTGATAAAATTAAAATACAGGCATGTACTGTTCGTTAATTACAATTAAAAGCAATTGTAACGTCCACACCTGCATGAGTTAGCGGAAGCGACAAATAAAGGCTCCATAAAGGCGTGAACATCATGAACAGATAAAAGAGAACAACAATGTTAAACCAAAATATTCATTATATTGTTGAATTCTGTTCATTACATAGCTATTACATGCCTTTAAAAGAAACAATAATGTTAAACTAAAATATTTTAGGTCCCATGTGTACTTAGTTGAGCTGTACTGTGTGTCATGCAAATACCCAGAAATACTTTTCTAGAACTTCTAATTACCTGCATTAAACAATAACATGGTATGAATTTAATAAAACCCAGTATGCATGTGCGGTCCTAGCCTAATATAGACTTATGACAAAATTACAATTTCTATATTTTCACTTTCATTTCCTTTCAATTTTTTAGTGGATCCCTTGGACCACCCACCACAAGTATGATTCGGTCTTCTAATTGATATACAACCCTTCTTCACTCCCATTATTACATATTGTATTTCACTCTTTGTTCATTAGTAAGGATCTCGTATACCAACCTGTGTTAGTCAGTAGACATCAGATCTGAGTCTTATGGTCTTATCGTTGCCACTAGATTCGTATAGGATCTAACACTAAATCTCGTCAGGCTAGTATATCTCCTTTAGGGTCATTACTCCAAAGAGTCATATGCCAAGACTCTGTTCTCTCTCTCTCTCTCTCTCATATCTTATTGTGAGAGACATTTGTACTTTTATTTTATTTAAATAAAATAATCTTTAATTCTTCATACATGAAGGGCTTGACTGTAAAATTTCATTTTATTTAATAATTCTTCGTACATGCAAGGTTTCATATGTAATTTTTCCTTAAATTTTTGTTCATAATTTGACTACAATTCTAGAGCTATTATGAAATTATCAGATACTTTAAAAGTATTATAATTCTATTTCAGACCTAAATGCAATTATAACAATAGAATAAGAAAAGTATGGTATAAAACCTTTAATATAAGAACTTCTTGAGAATATGCATAAATTCAATCAAATCTGCAAATATTTAACATTCATAATAACTTAAATCAATAATCTACAAAATTTCCATCATTTTTATCTTTAGTTTTCATTCTACGTGATTTTACATAACACGGGAACTTATATGCAATCTAAGGAAAAATATCAAGATAAATGAATTCCCAAGTACTACCTTAGAAGATTTAAAAGCCTAGATTCTTCTACCATTATCAAAGAATCATGGATGTTTCTTTAAAACAATGGCAGTATAAAACATAAAATCCAACTTTATTGTAATATTCCAATAATCTAAGGAGGAAGTCGCAAAGTAACAAAACTAATTTACATTCTCCTCTCACGTCATATGACACTATTCATTTATTTTTCTCTACAATCAATCAAAATAAAGTTACTATTCATCATCTCCTTCCTCTCGTCTGCAATCCATGAACCCAATAGAAACCCAACGAGAACAATACCTATCCACACACATACCTACTCTGGTGGCTACTTCTCCTCGTCGACGAGCTCCTCTGACAGTGTACGGTTAGTGGTGTCGTCTCCTCTTCACTCCTCACAAGTCGCAACCTCTGGTAATCTCTTCACCTCCTCACACAATTTTTCTCCTCTCTCTCTACACTCTTGCCATCCGCCACCAGGGGATCGAGCCTCTAACTTATAGGCTCCAAGACGTCCTTCCCAATCGACGTCTCTTCTCGTTTGCCGACATCGACGCCTTAGCTCCTGTTGCTAATCTAACTTCCACCGGCGTCTCAACCAGTGCTTCCGCTCTTCGACGCAGCTGCAACACCAAGGCCGTCATTACAGCAATATTAGTTATTCATGTCCTCTTTACTATATTCATTCTCCTCCTTAATATCATTTCATTGTCTTGTCAAACTCTAGAATTTTCATAACTTATATCGATTAATATTATAATAAGTAAATCTCAATTGTTAACGTTATTTATTTGGAACGTTGAATTTATAATTAATGTCACAATCATCTTTATATATATCATTTTTGTTTTAAAGAATCAACTATAAAAATTTATATCATTTTTTTATATATGTTTTTTAAGTATTAAATAAATAAAAATTCTTATAAAAAAGACAATATTTGATTATTTATATTTTATTTACCATAAAGAAATAGATTTCATATCTCTTTTTAAATTAGGATATTATATATAAGACCAAAGCATCTTGTTTATAAAATTGAAATATATGCATACATTGTCCATAATTAATTACATTTAATAGTAATATTACTTATTCATGTCTTTTTTGCCTTATTCATTTTTCTTCATAGCATCATTTCATAAATGTTTTTTTTTAATGTTGATCTTCTTAGATTTCTAAACTACTTATAACTCAATAATTCATATTTGTCTATCTGAACTAATTTTTAAATATTTCTTATAATATTATACATCTATATCATAAATTGTATTTGATTATTATTTCAATAGTTTATTTTACATGTTTGGTTTACCTTCTATTTACACTCCTTTAAAAATAATATTTTTGTATTTAATAATTTTAAATGGATATCACATGACTTAAATATGTATTAAGAGTATAACAATTGACATAACCTATAACACTTTTTTCATTCATATCAAATTAAAAGATGTCATTTCATTAATCCTAATTATTACTTAGGTTTTGAAGGTTAGCTAAAATTTATTGTAATTAATTGTATTGATATGCTACTTGTAAGTAAAACATTTAAATGAAAAATAATATTTAAAAATAATAAAATTTTACCATTCTATAAGAAACCACATTTTTTTTATTAACTATCAATTTTTTTTATAGTCATAATTTTATTTTATTTTATTTTTTTACTTTTAATCCTACCATGTACTTAGCTGGTTTCCTGGTTTACACACTAAATAAATTTTGGAGGTGAGTTCCACATTTCATGACCTTGAAAAGCACGAGGGTGTGAGAGTACTACAATTAATTACATATTTTGTCTTCATGGTCCTTTTTAAATGAATTTGCCTTCATAGACGTAAAAACAGAATAATCTTCACGAACGCAAACATCATAATGTAGTTGAGATTTCTCACTCTCGTTCCGTGTGTCTGTTTGATTTCTTTTGTCATTTAACGAGAGGTTAGACCTATTTGATTAATGGGACTCGCAGCAGTCAATTCGTCCGAGTAGTCTAGCCCAAGTTGAATCCTATTTTAGCAGCATCTGGTAATATACATCTCTCTGGTCTTTGATTGTACATGTTTGGCTGTCTACCACACTGAACGTACTACCTCTCTATGTTGCTACCAAACATATTACGTACTTACAACTTCCCCAACAGACTCCTCAAGTGGACGATATAGACTATATATAGCTCATGCATATTCATTGATCCTTTTTTCAAAATAAAACCACTCTGAAGATTTGTCCTTTACTCTTGATCTACCAAGGTTATGTATATTAAGAACTTCATCGTTTTCTAGTTTCTCCACATGCAGTAGTTTATGTTCACAAGGATAAGATTGCTTCAGTATATATATATATATGTAGAAGTAGAACTCTCTCACTGTGTTGTTGCTGATGGAACTTCAGGCACAATATATAACAATATTCTTCTCCTGCATGCTTCTCTATGTTACTAGTCTAGCGCCACCTGCATGCACTGTTTACGTCCTTGATCCTGCATTCACCTCATTCTACGTCCAAAGTGGAGGTTACCAACTTGTACGCTGAATCTACCACTGCAAGTTTTTGCAACACGATCTCAGTTTCTACGACAAGAGAGCATAATGAGATTGATGGAGGGAAGTTGATGAAGACGTCCATGAAGCGCAATCCGTCCTTAAATATTAATCAGCCTGCACATCATGCACACAAACAACCTCCTCTACGTCAGCCACAAAACATCAGTAAGCACAAAAGAAACGTTTCTTCTAACAAATAATTAAACCTTGCAAGCAAAAGGTTTTATGCAAGGTGTGTGATGATAATAACCGTTCACACACAAGCAACAAGACATCCAAGCTTAGGGGTGACAACGACCACAACACATGCATGCATGAACCACCTGACCATAAAGCAATCCTCCTCCGCTCAAACCCAAACGAACGGCCCAGATCACTCCATCCAAATCCCATAATCTTATCGCACTCAACATGAGACTGGGGACGTGTGGTATTGTACAGGAACTCTCCGTTGCCATATCCCCATCGCAGATCACCCCCACTGCCTTTTTTTTTTTTTTTTTTTTAAAACCCATCGAAATCATGGAGAGAGCAACCAACCATCCCCTCACCCTCACCCCCACAATTGTTTCAAAGCCGTCCGATCCGGTGGTATTCTTTTGAATTATAACCTTCCATGTGGTGGAGTTGCGTCCCAATCATTACCCCTCCGTGCGGGTTGACAGGACGCCGTTCTTTCCCGCACGAACGGGATTCTGATGTATCTCGTTCTTCTTCTCTCGCGCCAATATATCGCGATAGACTCCCCACAGCCACTAGATCCCACGAATCTTGACCGAATCGAATCACCCATGCACTCGGTACACTGCACCTCGGATACACGATAACCCCACACACGTTCGCAATCATAGGAAATGAAAAAAAAAGAAAAGTCCAAATCATCAATTACATGTGTCACGGCAGCCAACTGAATCAACCTGGTTAGCAAAGGACAGTGAGTCTCACGGTCTCAGGATCCAATCCTGGTAGAATCGTTTGGAAAGAGAAAAGATTGATATACAAAAAATAATACAGATCCAATGGAGGATGAGGAGGAGGAGTTGTGAAAGCGGAGTACGAAAACGAGTACGTGTTGTGGACTCCCATTGGTATCGGTATGCGGGACAGTGGAACGGGGTGCTTGGAATACAAGGATTATTCTAATGAGGTAGTTGGTTGGCAGTGTCAGTTGCTAGCTAAGCTCAGGGCTGTATATATGTGCTATTGTTATTTGGTGGGTTAGATTAAACAATGGAATGGAAACAAAGGCTGGGGAGGGGTAAAAAGTGAAGTTACCAATAGACAAAATCATTGGGTTGTATGTATACTGAAGTTACGAAAAGAGATGGTAAACAAAGCAATCGACGTAGACTGTCTGTTTTTTCTGGTCATCGTTTCTAACTGGACACTAACAAAAATGGTTGCCAGCACCAGTGCCGGTGGTTAATCATTCAATTGGCTCAATCTCTCATGCAGGCCTTGGGTACAAATGCAACGAATCCTCTCTCTCTCTCTCTCTCTCTCTCTCTCTCTGCCGTTACATTACACTACTACCCTTTACCTCCTGTCTTCTTGTTCTTCTTCTTCTTCTTCCACAACGTAATCACATTGCTGTCTATGTCACTCCTGTGTCTCTGTGCTTACCTTTTTCCTGGGTTCAGAGTATGAAGCGTAGAAGTCTAGTGGCAGGTCTGTAGGGGAGGGGTTGCTGGTCACCGAGCAGAGGAGGGAGTGTTGGGAAGAGAAAAAACCCCAATTTAAAAGAGGAGTCGTTCTTTAGTCTTTTGTATGTATTGATTGAATTGCTATTTATTTTCCTCCGTGGTTCCATTGCAAGGGAAAAGCTTCAGAAGTGGGCAGGTTGACAAAAGGAGAAAGGAATCTGAAGTGGGTACCTTTCCTTTTTCACACTTTTAGGCTTCTGGTGTTTCTTTTGCATTTGCTCCCAGTGTTTTAGCTGCAGAGGTCTGAGTGAGGAAGGAAGGAAGGAAGAGAGTGTCAAAATGGGGGCTTTCATTGGATGGTTGCTGTTTTGATGATCTCTGAAACCAATGCATTCCTGTGTTTTAGGGGGCTGGCGAGGGAGGGGATTCTGTTCTTGATTTGTCTTGTCTTATCACCTGGCGGTGGTCTGTCGTTTGAGACCATTCTTGTGTAAATGGTAGTATGGTCGGTCCATTGGGGGTTCCTTGCCACTTGGGTTTATAGAAACAGGAACATCACCATATGTCTGCTACTTCTCCATTTTTCGTATTAGGATGCACGATCCTTAATTTATTGAGTGGTTTATGATATAATAAATGTTCTTTATCATGGTTGCTTGAGTTGGAGTTCTGGGACCATTTCCTAAACTCAGAAATATCATTATTCGTTTTATTTTCATTGAGGTAAATTTTTAATCCCTAAATTCAATCCTCTCTGGATTCAGTAGTTCCTGATCTGTACCGGTTTTGTGCAATTTAGGCTTTGTAATTGAGATTTCCCTTGGCTTTTATAGGATCTGAGTTTCGCTTTCTTTATCAACTAGGGTTTGTGTGTCCTATCCTGTTAGCCAATGAAATGGGATCACTTCCTTTTCCAAGTTAGTGTGTTTGCTTCCAAACGATGGTCTCAGTTGTGGAAGTCTTCTGTACCCTTACAAAGTCAAGTGGTTGGAGGTCACTCCTTGAAGAGGGCTTCTCATTCCTGTTCTGATTGAGAAGTTTTCAAAGTTTTTTTTTTTTTGGTCTAGGATCTGGTTATCTTCCACATCACTCTGGTCCTCTTTGTTTTGGATGCACTTGAACATTTGGGTCTGAATCTGTGGAAATCAAAAAAAAAGAAAAAGAAAAGAAAAGAAGGAAATCTCTTGACTACTGGTTTGACAGTGTAGGGGTGAAGATTTGGTGGAGATATAAAAAGGAGCAAGAAGAAAGTCTCAGTTTCAAGAAGGAGAGAAGTGTTAGGGGGTGAAATGGATTTGAGTGAGAAGGAGAAGTTTGGATTGGAGAAAGATGGTGAAAACCATCTGAACTACCACACATCTGGCATATCTGCAGATTGGCAGATCGGTCTGCTCCCTGCCAACAACACCTCCATGGCTACCTGCCAGGGGAACCAGATTGGTTCTTCTCCATGCCCTCCTGCCTCCATGGTCAATTCCTTCTCCCCAACCCTTTGGGATCACCCATCAAATTCACAGAGCTTGGGCTTCGCCGGAACAGGCACTGCCACCAACAATGTGCCCCATATCAAACCCGTGCCGGGCATGCCTTGGAATCCTCCGGATCCCTTGTCAAAAGGCGGTGGAGCGTTCCCCCATCCTGGCATTGGAATTCTCCCTCCTGGGCTGTCTCAGTTTCCTGCTGATTCAGCTTTCATCGAGCGGGCGGCAAGGCTTTCCTGTTTCAGTGGTGGCAATTTCTCCGGCATGATGAGCCCTTTCGAGTCTTCGAATCCTTATATGAACGATCCGCGAGGTCCTCCTGGGGTTGGTGGTGCAGGTCAGGCTCAGAAGAATGAACCAAACATGGGAGAAAGTTCCAAGGATCTTACTGGTTTGCGTACCGGTGGTCAGGGATCCAACGCAGGAAGCCCTATCAATTCCCAAAAGGACACAGGCAATTCACATGGAACTGCGGAGCGTGGAGAGCCGGAGTTCAGCGGCAGTGGGCAAGAAGAGACCCCTTCTTCCAAGGGGCTTGCTGCAAAGAAAAGGAAGAGGAGCAACCAGGTTAATTATGTATTCTATATCCTTCTCATTTGCTTCTCTTGAAATCAACTGCTTGTTGGGTCTAACATTTTCGTTTTAAACGTTTGATAGGAAATGGAAATTGACCGGACTAAAGAAGAGCCCGGCCAGCCTGCCGAGACATCAAAGGATACCAATGGCACTCGACAGAAGGATGAACAGAACAACTCAACTATAGGTGCCATCAAGAACAACGGGAAGCAAGCAAAGGATGGTTCTGATCCTCCCAAGGAGGACTATATACATGTCAGAGCACGCCGAGGTCAGGCAACGAACAGCCACAGTCTTGCAGAGAGGGTATGTTCCTGCTAAGATTTTGCTTATTATCCTCAAGGATAACATGATATATATATCGATTGGTTCCATACCACAGGTGCGAAGGGAGAAAATTAGTGAGCGGATGAAATTTCTTCAAGACCTTGTACCTGGCTGTAGTAAGGTAGTTTTTTTCAATTTAGTCTAGAGAGTGCTTTCCTCTCTCATTTTAATTTCATGTATGTCTGGACTGATAACAACCATATTAAGCATGAAAAGACCAACTTAAAATTTGGCCTTTTCCAAACTGAACAGTGGAAGCGGATCCTTGTATTACTGACCTCACTTTGATGAAAACTGTTTATGTTACGAATACATGGATGGATTTATTAGGAATTATTGCATGAAAAGAGAAACGACCTTCAACCAAATGAATAGCAGAAGTGAATTATTGTTTCTGAACTCACTTTGATGAGGAGGAGTGAGATTCAGGCATTTGACCAATGAACATCAATTTTGCAGGTTACTGGAAAGGCAGTCATGCTGGATGAGATCATCAACTATGTCCAATCACTACAACGGCAAGTTGAGGTATGCATTTTGTCCTACAAAAATTGTTGTCTGTTCAATTGACTAAAGTTTCTAGTTCTTAATTGGTTTTTCTTAAGAGGTGATGCTAAAAGTGTGCTTTCTTTGTTCATTATTTCAGTTTCTGTCCATGAAGCTTGCTGCTGTTAATCCTCAGCTGGACATCAACATTGAAGGACTTCTGTCAAAAGATGTGGGTAGAAATCTGAGGATAAATCTCTTGATTCCCGGATTAGCCTGAGGAATTAGTGATGTATTCAACTACTGGCAATTCCAAAAATTGTTTGTCTATGGTTTGAATGACCTTTTATTTTGTTTATTTTGCTGCAGATTCTTCAATCACATGCCAGTTCCTCATCGGCAATTGGATATTCACCTGACTTGGCTCATCCATTTCTACATCCAGCCTCACAAGGTTTGGTTCAGCCAGGAATGTCTGGCATGGGCCCTCCTTCTGATGCATTTAGAAGAGCCATAAATGCTCAATTGACTTCCATGAACCCATATAAAGATACCAAGCATCAGGTATCTCCTTACATGCTGAAAATTGTTCTCTTACTATTTTTTCTTGCATGTTATGATGATGTATTACTCTGATTCATCCCTGGGACATCCATTTGCAAGTTAAGGCCATTATTGACATTTGACACAGTAATGAATTTCACACTGAAACTCAAGTTGCATAATATCATAATTAACTGTATGTTTTTCTATTATTGGATTGCCCAAGTCATTCATCACCATGGTTGGGAAGTAAGCACAGCAATTTATGAAGGGACGATTGAAGGGAAATTTTCCCTATGTTCTTACTGGTCCTATACTGTTTTAATTTTTATCTCATCTTATTTGGTTGTTTATGCATCTTCATTTGGGTCTTCTGCAAACTTTTCTGGAATGATCATTATACCACCCTCTATCATTATCTAAGCTGAACTTATTTTTCCTTAAAGTGGCCACCGCCACATAATGATACAATTCACAGGTTAAACAGTATATATGTTTTTGAAATTTATATACATATCTCTGTAATCATTTCTCGTCATTCTGTATAAAAAGTTATGGTTTCAAGTAAATTCTGTCAAATTCAAAAGCTATTTTGATCATGCTTGCTCTTTCAAAACATTTCTACTATCATATTACAGCTAATTTTGATTCTCAAGATATATTTTCTATGTTGCAAAGAGATACTATGTCCAGTACTTAATCGTTTTTTTGTTATGTACTCTTCATGACTTTACATTACAGATGACCAACTCATGGGATGATGAGCTCCATAGTGTCCTATCTCAAATGGGATTTGGAAACAATCTCCCTCTCAACATCCAGGAGTCAAATGATAAAACCCGTGATGGCTTCCCCCTATAAAAACTTGGTACAACGAGTTGCAATAATAACACAGCAGTTTAGGCTTCACCAGTTTCAATGCCTGCATATTATATGAATGCTGAGCATTCACGACAAAGTTATGTGTCCAAACTGGTTGGAAAACCTATCAAATCGAGGCTTTTGGTTGTTTCCTTCTTGTTGTATAGCAAACTCTGTGCAGTACAATTATCAGGTTTCTTCAATGTTCGACTGTAAGAGGACAAACATAGCGTGTAAATGGAGAAGAGAATTTTCCCTGAAGGAATCAGAGTAGAATTACAGAGTGCAGTTTGATGAATAGTTCAAAAGCTTCACTGATGCATCCAGAGACCCAAGCTGGGTTCTTGAAGTCGTCACATTTCTTGGGGTGCATTTTATTCTCTTTATTTGCCCATTTAAAATGGACAGCAGTAGGAGTTGTAAGTTAATATATTGACAAATCAAATCTTCTTTTCTCTTCAATGTGATAAAGTTCTCAAACTCTCTATTGCGATTTCATGAGCTTCCAATCAACGCTCTTTATTGATGCCTTAGTTGGACATCTCTATGTTGTGTTATGTGGTTCTGCTTTTGTATCTCATATTATTCTCAAACGACTGGAGTATGTCTCCAATAACCGTACGCAATTTTATAAAAGAAATCGTATAAGTTCAAACTTCAAAAGCAGGTATGATTTATGATGGAAGCAAATTGTTGCAGATATCTAACCTCATTTAAAAATATGAATAATTGTGCATGATGATGATTTCAATGTGGTCCTCAATCTTATTACCATTCATCAATATCTGGTTCTGGTCTTTGTGGACTAATGCAAATCTGACGCAGATCTTGCTGTGGTGTAGTTCAGGAACAAAATATAAGTCGGCATCATTGCTCGGCTGCTCCTGAAGTAATTGTTTGTTTTTATGATAATTTTGCTATATTGTTACAGCTTTTTCACCTTGTGATACAGCTTCAGATGTTCACACTTGTCTCATTACTCTGCCCGCTTCATGGAATATGTATTCTACAATTAGTCCGCAAAGTGCAGGCACCAAGATCTGGAGTTTTTCTAAGCATTCCTTTAGTCCCTCTTTAGCTATAAAATAAGAAAAAATGAAAAGTAGTATTAGTTTTATGATAGTATTAATATTCTGTTTGAAAGTCATTTTTTTAAAGTTTTTTTTTTGTTAACGGTTGAGTCATTTTTTTAAAGTTGAATAAGTATGTAGTAGGAGAAATTTTTTTTAAATTGAATAAGTATGTAATAAGAGAAATTTTGGTATGGTTAAAAAATCAAATAAGTACAAGAATAAATGTTAAAACAAGTGAAAAATATACACACTGACAGTAATCAACTTGATTATCAAAATATATATATCTAACTTGAAATATGTATACATCATACTAAATATATATTATTTTTATATAAAAAATAAACATATCATATACATAAATACATAAAAATAACTTTACAGGATAATTTTATTTCATTCTTCCTGCAGAGTAAGATGACTAGAATAGAAATTGTTATTCCTAGTTTATTCTTATTTTTACACAGCTAAATGTAATAATAATAATTATCCTAAGTTTATTTTAAGAATTATTTTAGATCCAAACAAAACTTTTTAGTGTGACAAATGAGATGAGCCACTGCATAGGGTGAAAAAGATCCTTTAATTGCTCTATTAATGAGGGACCAATGGCTGCTGCAATGAATGGCTCCTGCAATGAGACCTCTTTCGGGGGACCACAAAAGTGCTTGGTGGTGGAAACCTTCTAGGCTGTGAATATCAACCTTTACTACATTTTTTCTATGCATCAACAATGCTACTGGTACTGAACACTGACTAGTGATTGTATGAGCAGTAGAGTAGCAAAAAGAAAGGTAAGATGCCAAACAAATTTTACGCTGGCACTGTTAATCTAAAAGAGGAACAGATAAACATCATTTCTCACTGTTCTTTTGGATTTGGATAGTTTTCCCATTTCCATAGGATTATACAGGTAAGAAAAAAAAATTCAGCGACCCAGATCCAGTTTGCATGCCTCAGATATCTTCTAGTTCTGTACCATTCTTTGCATCTTGTATTTTCTTAATCATTTTATGAATATGTAACATTCAGTGCTGACAGAAAAATACAGAATAACATAAGATCAAATCCTTGTTTTTGTTACCATGGTATTGTTTGGGTTCTTCATGAAACTTCCTATTGGCAATGGACCACAAGATTGATCATCGCACTCTCACTACCTGTATGCTAGAGAATGTTTTTTGTACGTCAATCTTCCTCAAACATCACAGATGTTTGTCACCTTTGTTAACCCTCCTTCAACTTGAACATTACAAATGATTGTCATCTTTGGTATCTTCAACACCAATGAAGGACATTGTATTTTGAAGCTCATTTGACGAGCAGGAATTCACTTCTTTTTGTATCCCGCAACTTTATATTGGTACAATCTATCATTTTTCTGTAGTGCGCCTATTAAATTGTCATCTTAAAATTACGCAGTTAAAAATTTTAGATCTAATAAGTATTTTAGTTCTATAAATAATATCATGTGATACTGCTGATACTCTATCCGTTCAGAAAAAGGGTCAGAAGAAGTTGAGTATTTTAAAAATAGATCAATAATAGAGTCAAACTAATTGCCCAGTAGCCATTTGTTGGATCCATCTTAATTTGTTCAGAAGAGTAGTTAATAAAGAAGAACCTCTTGATGGGAAGGAGGTGGTTCAATTTTCAAGGAATATTCTTGGGTTCTATTTCTTAAATAAAGCATATGCACCTCCACAGAATTTTCAAGCATCATCAGATGAGCCCTACTGCTTTGTGAGGAAAAGCCATTATCCTCAACTGAGTATTTCAAATCTATTTCCTTTTCCATACTTGTCAGGATTGTCTAAAAATTTCTGGTATGGAAGTAGTGCAACTGGATAGAAAAAGAATAGATGCACTCCGGTTCTTAGCTAATTTTATTTCAAACTGAGTAAAAATTGCTACTCTTGAGACATCTGCTTAGCATCGAACTAACTTTAACTTTCAAATTTTCTACATCTGATAGAGGTCTCTCAAGCCAGATTTGATTTGGAAAAACACAAACCATGTAGATCTATTATTACTGATGAAAATGAATATGCTTTACAAAAATATGCATTTATTACCATCGGCTGCAGAAACTGACTGAACATCTGGATTGGAAGCTGTTCAGTGGTTCTAGGTGATGACAAAGTGCCTACAATTTAGTCAAATGCTTCAGTGAAACTTTTGCAGGTCTGGACGAATAGTAATATGTGACTGCTATACTGTATGAAGTCCTGTCTCCTCATATTTGCAAGTGATTGGTGCTTAAGTGCCAACCTGTAGGGTTGATTTGATCTTTAGTTGAGACAATGCCTATTGCTGAATAGGATTGTTGAAGTTTTTTTAATGTACATGATGTGAGACATTTATAGTTTTTGTATTTAGTAAATATTGACCTTAAACAGATTTTCAGTTTTTCAATAAGGATGCCTGTTACTGAATACAATTGCTGCAATTTTTCTAATATTAGTAGCTATTGTCCTTAAACAAAATTTCAGTTTTTCTGAAAGGACATGCTCTAAATCGAACTTCGAATTTTGTTCTTTTCCATTAAAGTTTAGGAAACGAGCAGAAAGCAACGTTGGCTTCATGAAGATGCTTGCCTCTCTTTGCTATTCTATGCCGATCTTTTGTGGTTTCCATTTGGTTGGATGTTTGTGGTTTCTCCTCCTCCAAAGAATGGATTATCTCAAGGATCCCTACAATCGGTTTGGTCGTGCCAGCATCTATGCCATTATTCAAGAACTCTCTTAAATGCGGCAAAGTTTTTTTTTTTATTCTTTTTTTTTTTTGATATCGGTAAGTTATATTAATTTAAAGTCTCAAGAAAAACACCGAGGAAATCAATTGTCTAAAATATCACAGATCAGTAATCAAAACCAAAAAACGAAAAGGCAATGTTTTTGCCAAATAGATACATGCCACCCAGCTATACTGGAACTCAAGAATTAATGGAAGTCTACTATCCCATATCAGAAGCAGGGGCAAACTCGTGCATGTCTGCGATCGAGTTATGAGGGTGAGGGTGAGGGTGAGGAGCCTCCGAAGAACTCCTAAAAGTAGTGAGGTTGGAGGCTTGGTTCGCGGTCCATGCAACGTTCATAGTAGCTAATGAGTTCAGCAAAGCATCCTTTTCAAACCCTGAAGCAAAAGTATCTAGCCATTGATTCATTAGTTTAATGGCATCCAAAATAATAACAAAATAAAGCTTGGAAGAGTCTCGGAATATTCTGCAGTTTTTTTCTTTCCAAGTCAACCAGAGGATAACTTGAAGAAAGACATACCAACCATAGTTATTTAAAGAAAATCTAAGAGCAGGTTTATGTACAAACATGTCATGTATGCTATTGTAACCAGGGTATAAATATGAAGGTACAAAAAAATACCATATCTGACGAACATAATTGCAGTTCAGAAATAAATGAGTATTAGATTCAATGTAGGAGTCACAAAAAATACAGTTTTGTGGACCAGATCAACCTCTTCTAGCCAAGTTTTCTTTAGTCAGATTCTTGTTATGGAGTACCAACTAAGAGAAAAGCTTGACTTTTAGCGAAGCCCAGCCCTGCCAGATATGTTCAAAATATGTAAATCTAAGTCCACCATCGTTTAAGACCTTGTAGCAGGACTGAACAGTAAAAGTAGAAGTAGAGGAAGGCGTCCAGGAGAGGATGTCCTCCTCCTCCCCCAATGTGGTGGAATGGATGATAGACACCAGAGAATCAAATTGGAATTGCAGAATATGATAATCACGCAGTTGAATTTTAGAATGGTTAATCAACTTGCTAAAGTCCTCCCCGAATAGCTCCCATACTATTTTGGTGGAAGCTTTTTTCCTTTTACTAACAGAGTAGAGGTCACGGAAGAGGTGTTTTAGTTTGGTCCCATTCCACCAATTGTGTTCTCAGAATAAGGTGTCTTCCCCATTCCGCAAATGGTATGTAGAGAAACAATTAAGAATAGTAAAACTGCTTTTAAGACTGAACCATAGAGGAGAGCCTTTGTTTGTGGAAGTGTTTAATAGAGCCTCAGGCCATAGTGAATTGAGGTATCTGGCCTTAATTAACTCTTTCCATTTCACATGGCAATTTCCTGAAAGTAATTGCCATAATAGCTTTGTTTTGAGTGCTAAATTGAAGTTTCTGAGGTTAATAATTCCCCAACCTTTCTGCTCCTTAGGTCTACAAAGAGAAGCCCATTTGACTAAATGCACTCCTTTTTTAGAAGAAGTCTCAGAATTCCATAGAAAGTTGCTTCTAATCCTGTCTATATTTTTCTCTACCTGTCTAGGCATGTGTAGAACAGACAAGAAATAAGTTGGAATGGTTGATAATACTGAATTGATCAACGTCAGCCTTCCGCCAAGGGAAAGAAAATGTGCTTTCCAATGAGCCAGTTTTAAAGATATCTTCTCGATAACAAGAGTCCAATCCTTGCGTGTGGCTTTCCTATAATGTAGAGGCATACCCAGATATGTAATAGGTAGCTCAACTGAGTTACATCCTAGAGA
The DNA here is from genome assembly GCA_024699735.1 of Posidonia australis. Taxonomy (NCBI): domain Eukaryota; kingdom Viridiplantae; phylum Streptophyta; class Magnoliopsida; order Alismatales; family Posidoniaceae; genus Posidonia; species Posidonia australis. Next base: position 1,595 of record JAMKQA010010103.1, on the reverse strand, counting down.
TTTGCATGCATTCTTAATAGCTTCTTGGCCAACCCCAATCCCAGTGAGAGAAGACTTACGGAAATTGATTTTTAGGCCCGAACATGATTGGAAGCAGCAAAGAATACGTTTAATGTTGATAATATTCTCTGGGCCATCAGCTAAGAACAGAATGGTATCATCAGCGTACTGAATATTTAACACATGGGGTCCCCCATGAGGGAATTGAATACCTACTATAAGGTTATTATTCAGCGTTAACTTTAACATTCGATTTAGGACATGTGTAGCTATGTTAAAGAGCAAGGGAGAAAGAGGATCCCCCTGTCTAAGCCCTTTAACTGCCCCAAAGAAACCATGAGATGACCTGTTAATTAATATAGAGAATTTAGCAGAGTATATACACATCTTGGTCTAGGAAATTCATTTTTCCCCAAAACCTAACCCTTGCAGTGAATCTAATAAAAACTCCCAATTGACATTGTCAAATGTCTTTTCGAAATCCAGCTTGAGAACGTAACCAGGTAGTTTTGAGGATCTCATCAGATGGAGGGTTTCCTGAGCTACAAGTAAGCAGTCCCCAATTGAGCGCCCACCAAGGAATGCACACTGAGAATTGTCAATAACCTGGCTAAGAATAAGAGAAAGTCTAAAGGCCAGGGTTTTGGTAAGTATCTTATAGATACTATTCACCAAACTAATAGGTCTGAAATATGTGATTAGACTAGCTCCTGTCCGTTTGGAGATCAAGACAATAAATGTCTGATTGAAAGGGAAAAGAGTGTCAGGATCACTTGATGCAAAGAAATGCTGAAAGATGTTTATTATATCATATTTTATAAGGTCCCAAAACTACTGGAAGAAGAACATTGGAAACCCGTCAGGTCCTGGACTTTTGTTACCTGGAAGTTTGCCAAGATTAGCCTTAATCTCTGCTTCCGAAAATGGAACTTCTAGGGAAAGAGGATTCAGAATCTTAGTGGGAGCCAAGCGGTCCCAATTGAGCGGGATTCTGGGGCAATGATGGGAGTTGAATTGATTATAGAAATGAGTCTCTATTTCCTCCCTTACTGCCGAGGGAGAAGTAAACGGAATGGAATTGACGGCAAGCGAGTGAATGTTGTTGGTCCGTCTATGAGAATTAACTATACTGTAGACACCCCGATTTTGAAGTCACTTGGCAGCAGGCTCCTCCGGTTGATGCTCTGGTTGCAACCACCAAAATCCTACCCCACATAGGTCTCAATCAGGCCCACACTAGCCCACCTGACCCATTTAAACCAGAAATCCAACAAATCAACCTAAGTCCACTTAATCCAATCAAAATCCCCTTAAAAATCCAATAAAACCCTAATTTAACAAATAAAATCCATAAACCACAAAATCCGATTAAAATCCACCCAAAATCCCATAAAACCCTAATTAAATAAAATTTGATCAAATCCAATTAATAATCCAACAAAAACCCTAATCCACTTAAATCAACTTAAAATCTAATAAAACCCTAATTAATCAAATTTTTAAACCCTAATCAAAGTGAAAATCCATTGAAAACCTTAATTAATAAAAATTCAAAAAAACCTTAATTAATCCAAAACCCAAATAAACACAAAAAT